>QLSS01000521.1:3540-15709 GCA_024372645.1 Trichomalopsis sarcophagae | reverse complement strand
GAGAGAGAGAGAGAGAGAGAGAGAGAGAGAGAGAGAGAGAGAGAGAGCTCATGGGATACTATAGTATAAAAGGAGAGGGGACGGTGTGGAGTGGAGAGACTCGGGTCTGCTATGGCATAAAAGGGGGAGGGCTGGCGGCTCGTATGCGGGATATAGCTTTTGTTAACTAATTATTTATAATTATTTATAAATAAACAAAGTAGTTCACCCATCGATGACACATTCTTACAGTAGCGGTCGTAAATCATGTTTATTGACCTTATCAGCTACTGTTTATATAAACATGGTGTTTACATAACACCTGGCGCCAGCCACGGGAGCGGTGACGTCAGTTAGGCCACGCCCCTGTCTCTCCATAGTGGCCCATATACTACTCTACACTCCGGCTCGGCGCGGAGCCGGTCGAGACGCTCCTGTGCTCTGCGCTTCTCCGCTTCGAGAGATCAGCGACGGTCTTGCCTCCGTCCCCGAGCTCCAGCAAGGACCGCCTGGTTCTCTCGCCGGTCTTCAATGCGCTGGGCCCACACCCTCGCCTCTAGGTCGGCCCGCGAGCCCGCGGCTAGGAAATAGGCGTCGAACCGTCCGAAAAGGTCGACCACCCAGTCGTCCATCTCCCAAATGGTTTTGCAGAGAAGACGATATCGACTTATCGATAATATCGACATTATTTTGCTCTATTGACTGGCCTAAGTGCGTCGTTGGCTCAGTCGGTAGACTCTTAATCTCAGGGTCGTGGGTTCGAGACCCACGTCGGGCGCCATGTAACGGGATTTCCGGGAATTAATTTGCACAAAAGTAAAACGACCAAGAGGATTCGACCCCACGTCCTCGAGATCTCAAGGCGCGTGCTCTAATCACTGAGCCAACGACGACAACGTATAGATAATAATGCTTAGTTAATATTTTTTGTAAATGTTTATTAGGTCTGAGGGGTTATGTTTAATGTACATTTAAGCCCACGTAGAGTAAGGAAGATGGATTTTTCACAAAGCCGTGGCAAATGACTAAAAACACTTATTTTTATAGTAAAATGTCATGAATTTTGGTCAGTAATTTTGTATAGTGTGTGTATATATATATATAATATTTTATAGTAGAAATAGTGTATATTGTAAATATGTTCTGTAGAAATTTTTTTTTAATTTACATGGAAACAAACATTTTTATCAAACGAATATGTTTTTGCTTTCTTAAGAAGAAGAATCCTTTGTAGGATTTAAGCCAGGCTGGACCCCTTAACTTTCTTGTGACCTCCCTTTCTTTGTGATAGCTGCTTGATCGGGGTTAAGAGTTAACCTGTCTACTGCCATTGTTGAACAATTTCTCCGCGAAAAGCCTCTCGCGACAAATATGTACCATCGCAAGAGTGTCCGAAATTGAAAGAGGGTAGACGAGAGAACATTATTTTAGAAAATGTGACATTTATTCTTTTCAGGAAAACTATCAGGTGAAATATTACTTAATGGTGAACGTATTGATGCAGACATTATGACACGAATATCAGGCTTTGTTCCTCAACAGGATCTTGCAGTTGAAGCTCTCACAGTTCAGGAACATATGGAATTCATGGTAAGAAAGCAGTCCTATATGAATCATTATAAGTAATCAAAATACAGAACTTCCATAACAATTTACTTACAATAAATCTTTATTATTTATATTAACATTTTTTTTTCTCCGAAAAAAATTTTATGTGAAACGGTCCGGTTAATGTTAGCCGCGAACCGCGTATAAGTTTTATCTCCGAGTAGTTGTTAGGGAAGATATAAGCACACCCAACGAATGTAGTGAATGACCAAGGATCATCCAACACTACGGGTGATGATCAATGGTCTACGCAATAAGATATGCTTTAGGGGGAACCACTATCTCAAGCCAACATCTATGTATTATCAGCTCAGTCAAGGCGAGGATCAACAGTCCCGTCCATGAAAGAGTAAGACGAAGGGGTGGGAAATAGATAAAATCAGGTTGAGAAAACTTTAATTAGAAAAGAGAATAATATATACTAGGGGGTTTCCCCTATGCTCGCTTCGCTCGCCAACCACCAAGTGCAAATTTTGAGTGATAATAGAAATTTTCTATGTATTTTGAAAATGAAGCTATATTGTTGATACAATTTTAAATATAATATTTATTATGTATGTCAAAATTTAAGCTTACGACTATTATATGACATTTTTTAAATTTTATACTAGCAAAAGACGCTCGTTTCGCTCGCGATATACAAATTGATTATAATGATATTGAATTATTCGACGTGTCATTATTAAATATACTGTTAAATATTAGACGTACACTCGATAGTAGTTAATTCTTGTGAAACATTTTGCTGAGTGGAGAAGCCAGAATTCTTACAGAAATACAAGAATGCTCCGCAGCCCCGCTCTGGCACGTACATAACACCGCATAGTAGCCAGCAGCGGTGGAAGAGGAGCACAACAAACATTACGTAAGAGGAGCAAGCACGCAGCGGCGTAGCTCTCACCAACAAACACACATACGCGCATTGGATGAGAGCGAGCGGTAACGCGGCAGCGGCGAAGCGTGCGCAGCTTTGCTCGCCAATTTTAATATATATGAAAAATTTGCAAAAGTATGTATAATTTCACTATGTGAGTATTGGTAGGCTACCCTCTCATTTCGGGAACTATGCTCCCATACGCGAGCCGCGCAGTACGCGCGGGGAGAAAATGCTATAACCTTAAACGTGTTCTCTCTCCGCACAGACTTTGGAGCCTGTGGAGCTCTTGCACGAGAGCGCAGCTCATTCAAAAAGAGAGGGCAGTGACGAGCTTTGCTCTCACTTTTGGCCGTGATACATAGAAATTATAATTTTTTGCTTGATTCAGTGTAAAAAGAAGCATTCCGATGTTTGGTGATAGCTTTCGACAATAACGCATGCATATAGATGAACGCGCGGTTGGAGCTAGACAAAATCTTCATCAGGACACTACATCTGATGATAAGATTAAGATGATGATAAACGACAACGCAAGTTTAACAGAACAGGAGCCAGCAGATACCTCGGACGACACCTCGAAAGTAGACGAATCTAGCGCAGAAAGCAAAGATGACGCATTCGTCGATATTTACCGTTGCTTTGCGTTTTCGAGTAACCAGAGTACTTATATCGAGTATATGATCGCTCATATCATTGCATTGCATTCAGCCCAATAAACTGCGTCAAAACATTGTACAAATAGAAAAAATGTTTAAGCGATATTAATGTGCCACTTAATAAGCATTATTACTGCTCTGAATGTTTTTCTAAATTAAATGAACAATATTATAATGAATGTAACAGTTACGACAATAGTATATATTTTATTGAAGTATCAATACTACCTCAAATCATGTCGCTTTACAGAAGATCGAGATTTTACGAAAGTTTGATTGATCGGAGTGCTCGTCAAAAAGAGAATGAGGCTAGTTTCGAAGACATATATGACGGTTCCGTATATAATTCCGTATATAATTGATCCAAGAGGGCGCTCTTAACTTGACTGTTCGTGCTCGTAACCAGCTCCGCTATTATTTAGTTTTCGGGATTTTTTCTCTCAGATTTTAAATTAACTTTATCTCTAACAAGTGCTTTTTGGTGGCCCAAGTGTTCTTGTTAATTTGTTTGGTCGCTCCGGGAGTGACTGAGGTGCTGATCCTTATATCGTCTCCCCAACCACGTGGTGCTGTGGCATTGCAAGCTTTTTTTCGGAAGCCGGGCCCAGTTTTCAGCAACCGTGATGCTGCCTGTTGCCTGCTCCGTCATCGCAGTGCATTTTCTTGCTTCATCCTGATCTCCTCGGTGACCTCGTTAGCTCAACAGTGTGTGGCTTCTGCTGTCTCGTCCGTAGCAGTGGCTTAATCTGCAAGCGGAGCCAACACGGTTGCTATCTTCATCTTACACGACGTCCGAGCTTCCATGCACCTACGATCAGTGTCTGTGCGAATGTTATGATCTGCTCCAGTGGATCGCGCGGCGCTGTTTTCTTTCTTGAATTGTGTCGGATCTGGGTTGCGCCTTGTTGCTTGCCAGCGGTGCGAGTGCCTGCTGTGTTTTTATGCCTCTATGGTGGTTTTGAGTGTCACATTTCACTTGCCCCATCATGACGTAGTTGGACGATTCCAATGTGTCCAAGCGTAGATGTGGCAGAAGTCACATCTCTGCCTGTGATCTGGAGAACTTATAGTGTCATGGCACCCCTAGCTGGATCTGCATTATGTGAAATGCTCACTTTCTTTCGCATTCTTAAAACGTTAAAAACTAATAAGATCAGTTATTATAAAGTAAATCCATCGATACCCTTCCTACTAGAATGCAGTGTATACCATAATATAGCAAATTCGACAAATTCAATATTTAATTGAATTAATAAGAATAAGGAACGACAACGTAAGGCGAAGTGAATATAAAAAAATAGTTAAACTCAAAGTAAAATCAATTAAGAAAATCGATAACAGTAAATTCATGTGAAATAATAAAGATCAAATAGAATACCGAGATGTATACACACAGTACGACTCTACGGCAAGAGGCGAAATAAAACACCGATATGCACGCACACATTGTGTCTCTGCATCAGAAGCAAGAGACCAAGCGAAGCACACCGATGTGCACGCACACACCACGACTCTACGGCAAGAGATCAAGTGTAGCACACCGTTAGGCACGCACACATTGTGACTCTACGGCAGGAAACTAAGCAGAGTATACCAATACTAATACCGAGCCACTACAAAATATAACGAATACAGCACAGCACAAGCAGAAGAATAAAACAAGAAGCATACTGTACATCATGGACCGGGCAGACCCGAAAGCGATGCACGTGCAATGAAGAGAGGCCGTGGAACACGCAACGCTATCAGCAAGTGACACATAAGTCACGCGCGCTAGAAGCTCGAAGAGACACCAAAGAGGACCCGGCGCAAGTCGGGCAGTGCAAAAACTTAGAATATTTCGGCTAGTAAAACAATTTGAATATTCATATTATTAAATTACTTTATTTACTTGCAATTGTACATTTAGCGCAATTACGTTGTGGTTCATTATTTTCAATAACTAAAATAATCCGGAAATCTAGATAGTTGCGAGCGAGCGTTATTAAAAATTTGTGGCAATTGAATAAACTATATCTCACTTTAAATTACTCAGGGGTGTGAGGGGTGAGGTGACTCCACTGGACATCCCGTCCTTCAAGACGGAGACGCTAAAGAATTCATTATTCATTAACGCCTCCTACCCCTGGAATAGCCTTCGATCTCAACTTCGCAACACACTATCCATATCACACTTTAAAATAGCAGCTAAAAATTACTTCTTTAATTTGGAAAATACATAAACATCACTCAAACATACACACATTCACTCTCATCTCATTTCAGATTCTTCACACGCACTAGCAACAATAGATTTTTACACAAAATTTCTTATTCTTTTTATATTATACTATAATTGTATATGTACAACACAATGTACAGCAATAAAAACAATTAAATCTAAAAAATCTAAATCTAAATCTAAATCGCGAGTGAATCATTAACCCGAAAGCTCCTGATCCCTGTCGCCCCGTTCAATTCGAGATTATCCGCTTCCGAAGCCGAATCCAAAAGCCACTGAGAAGACGTGCTGGGAGCAGAGCAGGCCATTGCGGAAACAAAAGAAAAGGTAAGTGAATTTAATCACACAGGCTGCATGTCCCTATTGCGCATTTCTCTCTTTCTCTCTCACAGTTAGAATCCCCATTAGCCCCTCATTCGTGATAACTACATTACGATTAAAGTAACGTCCATACAACCCTCTCTCAGAACGAACGGACTCTGCGATAGAGATATTAATTAAAATCCGTGTGTGCAACGAAATAATGTGAGTTCGAAAGATTTTTTCGGCGATTACTGGAGGCCGTTCTATATAATAGATCGCGAAGGTAGCTAAGCACCGATGGCGCTCAGCTTCGCCCTCTGAAGCCTTGTCCTCATTCGTGCTTATGAAAGCGAAATAACCCGTAGAGTTACTGTCCGGCGACAGCTTTCAATAGCTTAGGACATAACAATCACCTGTAATCGTCAATTCCATCATAATTGTGCAGTCTTGACTAACAAAGTGCAACGCACTTGATCATGTTCAGGAGAAGCTGATCTGCTACATCGGTGCTCCACCTGTTTCCAGTGTTGCCTCCTATGTGACGGTCAGTCCAGTTAAGGAGTAGTCGGGTGCTTTCGCAGAGGATTTTCAGTCAGTGAGCGTGTTGGAAGAGTTTAAAAAGGTACTACAGATTAATTGTGCAGACGTCAAGTCGTCTCTGGCTGTAATCGACTCCAAGCTTACTGATTTCAACACCAGAATTAGTAAGCATGACTCCAGCATCAGTGAAATTTGTCTTGAAATTACTAGTCTACAGTCCAGAATACAGGCTGTTGAGGATTTGGCTTGTCAAAGCTCTAACAATCCCACTTGTCCTTGGCGTTCTACGTTGACTTAAATTATCAGCAATAATGTTTCTTCCTTAGCATCTCAATATACAGTTGACCTGGCAAGCGAGCTTCAGGACCGCATGAGTCGCTCCTGCAATGTGATGATCTACAACGTGCCTGTTGATGACACTCCTGACCTGGTCAAGGTACGGCAGTGCCTGGTCAGGATCTCCAACTTGAACTTGAGAAACTTGACAGTTAAAAGATTTGATAAACCATCAGCACGCAGCACTATACCTGCTGTCCCGGTCAGATTTGATGGGTCTCAGTTTGAAGCCCAGAGGGTTATTAACAACCGTAAGCTCAGTGATGGTGTAGAGGTGGCTGCTGATCGCACACAGTATGAAAGACAGCTGTTTAAGAGACTCCGGGCTGAGGCTAACGCACATAACAGTGCTAATCTTAACTCACAGAAGACCGTTAGATACATTCATGGTACTCCTACCCTGGTAGATGTCACGAAGAGCTCTAGAGGCCACAATTCTGGCAACTCAAAAAACTAAGCAGTCGAGAGTCTGTAGTTGGTGAGAAGATCCTTCTACACTATCGGAATGTCCATTCAGTCTGCAGCCATTATAAGGTGTTTCTCTTTAGATCTAGTTTTACTCAGATATCCTTTCTTCCTGATGTTGTTGTTCTAACGGAAACATGGCTGCTATCAGATTTTTCTTCCAGCGAATTGGGCCTAAAAAAACTAAAGCATCTTCAAATGTGACCGTAATCTATCTATATCTGCTGTTTCACGTGGAGGTGGTGTGCTCATCGCTGTCAGGTACTCCATTATTGACCAGAGGATAGACTTGGCGTCATGAACAGAGCACCTATTAATCAGACTACCATCTATGAAGATTATCTTGTGTGCTTGTTATTTCCAACCAAGGTCTGACAGCTCCCTTTACAAGGAGCATGCTGACTATGTCAATAATTTGGCCATTAAATTTATAGACCACTGTTTTGTCATTCTAGGTGACTATAATCTTCCTAATATGACCTGGACTGCAGACCTGCTGGTGTGCTATTCGCTGGACCTACTTTTCACCCCAGATGGCTTAGTATCATCTTTGGATCTTCAGGTCCCCATCATCCCTCCGGACTCTCATCATGCTGCTCATCTCCTGCAAATTTCTCCGTCTCGTCCGTCGTTAAATGTTTGTAAAGTCCGTAAGCGTAATTTTTACGCAGCTGACTATGGCGCAATTAACCTTTCATTCTCTCTTGTAAATTGGGATTCTGTCCTTGAAGGTGAAAACAGTGATTCTGTTGTAGTTTTTATAAAAGTTTAAATAATATTATCGAGAAAAAGGTTCCCTTAACTGGACAGCGTTCCAATACATATCCTAGCTAGTATGAGGGTGAACTTATATCTGCGATCTGTGATAAAAGAATTCATAGTCTTTGGAAGGAATCTAGAGATTCCTCTCTCGAAATTGAATTTGAGCGTTGAAGAGCCATTTGCGTTCGCTTATGTAGGTCGAAGTATTGTGCTTTTATTGAAGCCACCGAGGCCAAGATCAAATACAACATTCGAGCCTTCTGGTCCTATGTCAAGGGATTGCGTAATGAAACAGGTCTTCCTGCGTAGATGTACTCAGGTAGCAGCTTTGCGTACGATGAATTATCGATATCGAATGAGCTTTCTTCTCACTTCTCATCTGTGTACAGTAGCGACTCTGCGTCTACTCTTGACCGCTGCGATGACTTTGAGCCTGTTCCAAGTTTTCTAGCCACTTTGCTTAAAGTGCGCTCGGTTGTTCAGAGCCTTAAGCTCAACGCGTATCCTGGTCCAGATGACATTCCAGCTTAGTCTGTCAGGTGCTGCTGGTCAGTCCTTGAGAAACTCATAGTCAAACTCGAAACAATGTTGCCAATTACAGGCCCATTTCCATTATTGCTCTCACCCTTCGGCTTGTAGACGAGCAGCATGATTTTATTGAAGGAAGATCCACGGTCACCCATCTTTTGTATTCAACGATTTCTCTCTGAGGCTCTTGCTAAGCGTCTGCAGGTTAATGCATTGTACACTGATATGTCCAAGGCCTTTGATGAAGTCAATCACGCCAGACTGCTAACGAAACTCTGGAATTTTGGTGTGCGTGGTGTTCTTCACTCTCTTTTAGCGTCGTACCTTTCCAGTCGTTCCCAGGCAGTTCATTTTAATAATTGTATCTCGTCTATTATAGGTGTTACCTGAGGTGTCCCTCAATGATCGCACTTTGGGCCGCTTCTTTTTTGTCTTTATATTAAAAATCTAGTTTTCTGTATTAAAATTATTTTCATGTGTGAGGTTCTGGTAGAACTCGGAATCGTATCAGTCGGATTTGGATGCTCTTGTGTCGTGGTCAAGGGAGAATGGCCTGCTTCTAAATATTAATAAATGTATTGTTATATCGTTTCATAGGGACCTGCGGCAGTTCTTCTTTGACTACCGCATGGGTAGCATTGTTTTATATAGAATTAATGTCGTCAGGGACCAAGGTGTTCACTTTGACTTGGCACTTACTTTCGGTCCTTACATTGATCATGTGACATCGAAGGCATGCAGACAAATCGGTTTAAACGGACTACGTTTGATTTCAAGCATTATAGCACAATTAACTATTTGTACAGATCTCTAGTTCTACCTATCTTACACTACTGTCTTTCTATATGGTCTCCATTTGCCAAAGTTTCTGCTGCGAGGCTTGAATCCGTTCAGCATCGTATTATCAGGTTTCTAGCGTTCAATAATAATTACCCTACGAGTAGGCTTGAGCACGACTACACGGAACTGGCTCAGTTTTTTAATCTGCCGACCATCATGAGTCTACATCATTATCATGACTGCCTGCTATCCTTCAAGGGCATCCATAACTACATTTCTTGCTACGCAATCACTGCTAAATTCAACATAAGGGAATTAGCTTATTCTCTCCGTAATCATCGACCTCTCCAAAAATAATCTTCTTCGTCAAACTTTGGTTTCTTCTCTACTATTAACAGACTGAGAAGGTCTTGGAATGTTCTTCCGCGGAGCGTTTCAGATATCTCCGCACTACCGCAATATTAAATAAATAAATAAATAATTCTCTACCAGAATATTTTTTAAGTAACCCTAATAATATTACATTCGGCTGGAACTCTGATGGAGTGACGTTGTTTAGGTCTTCAAAAATAAGCATTTGGTCAATATATCTTATGATGAATAAGCTACTTTATAAATTCTGTATTAGGAAAGAAAATATGATTATAGCGGGACTATGGTTTGCTCGAGATAAACCATCGGTAACATGTTTTTAGATGCTTTTCTAAAATATTTAAAAATATTGTTTAGAGGCCAAGACATAACTGTGGCAAACTTAAGAAATATACGCGTTTGAGCACAGATGATAGCAGAAACGTGCAATTTGTCCGCGAAAGCAATCTTTTTAAATTTTCCACAATTTAATGGCAAATTTGGTTATTCTCATTGTAAAATTGAAACTCAACGTTTTAAAAATGTTCAAACTTTTCCGTACACCGAAAATTTAGACTTGCGAACGACAAATGAAACTGAATTATTAGCTGAAACTGCTGAAAAAGCAAATAGTCATGTATTTGGTGTAAAAGAACTTTCTTCTTCAAATAAGATAATGTATAATTACGTAGAATCAACAGCGATCGACATTATGCATTGCGTGATTTAAGGTATGACAAAAAAGTTACTTTTCTTATGGTTTGACAGTGAAAAACGTACTTAGCATTTTTCTCTTTATGCTTTTATTGACTTAATTGATGAAAAAATTAAAAGTCTAGCTCTGTCTTCATTTCTCCTCAAAATACCACGTAAACTGTCAGACCACGCTGATTAGAAGGCTTTTGAATTAAAATTATTTTTATTAGTGTACAGTTTAGCAGTTTTGAAAAATATAACGTCAAGTCGTTATTTCGAACACTACATATTATTAGAATATGGAATAACACTTTAATGTTCTTCGAGTATTTCAAATGCTATGTTGATTGAGGCGGAACGAGTATTCAATGAATATGTTTTAAGGTTCGACATTTTGTACGGGCGAAAAAATTTGACCTGTGATTTGCATTTGCTGTGTCATTTATCCGATGGTGTAAGAAAAGTCGGCCTACTGTGGACCAGAAGTTGTCTTCCCTTTGAAGATTTAAACGGTGTACTTAAATCATGCATACACGGCTCTCAATACCCAGAGTTACAAATTTATTCATTGTTATCAACATTCTTATCACTGTCCGAATTGAAAGAACAATTTTTACAACCCGAAACTGACGATTATAAATTTTGTAAAAAAATGGATCATTCAGGTACTCATAAATATATGGCCAAGTTTTTGCGAGATAATATTTTTGCCATAGTTTGTTACATCAAACATACCGAGATTCCAGAATTTGTTATAAATGTTATGAGAATTCACTATAATGTTCTTAATCCTTCTAAATGTTATTTTTTCAAACGCCTCTTGAAAAATGGAATGTATTATGGTAATACAACACACGCATATACAAAAAAATCAAATTCTTCGTGCATTAAGTACAGAAAAAATAATGTAAATAGTTTTGGCGTTGTTCAACAATTCATTAGAATGTGCGACTGTTACTGCGAAACCCCAGGCAATGAATGCAATCAAAACTGTTTAGTGTACGCGAATGTCACGAAATGTGCAGTAGAAAATGTTTTTGTAAACTCCATTACACGATCTCCAGTACTTA
Source organism: Trichomalopsis sarcophagae (assembly GCA_024372645.1). Classification (NCBI taxonomy): domain Eukaryota; kingdom Metazoa; phylum Arthropoda; class Insecta; order Hymenoptera; family Pteromalidae; genus Trichomalopsis; species Trichomalopsis sarcophagae. Next base: position 4,537 of record QLSS01000521.1, on the reverse strand, counting down.
ATATTTATAAGTATAACACGATGGACCATGAATTCATTGCTATTAATATAATAAGCATAATTAATGTTTGTTACGATTTTATAGTCCATGATCAATACTACATAGTGGATCAAACTAATTTTAACGAGGTTAAATAATAATAATAATACTGAAGTTTTACTTAGTAAATATTATTAATAGAATGTTTAATATGTCTACATTTTTCCCGCATTATTTTTAAATTCAAGCAAATATATCAATTACGTACCGTTCCATGAGTACACTCATAATAGTGCGGCTGCCAGTTAGGTTTCCGTAGCCTTTTCAAACGGAACGACTCCACCCAGGAATTTCTAATATATTTTTGGTTGCTGAATCCAAATTTCGAGGGTTAAGTGTCAAGAAAATGGCAGGTTATCTGTTATAAACAATTTTCTGGAAAATTGTTGCAAAATATTTACTTTTCCGTACTAAAAAATATTTGTTCAGATTCCTTGTAAAAATGTAAGAGTAAAATGTTCTAATGCATTATTCTGTAAAATGCATTGTGCCACGTGTCAAAATCATTGAAGTTTCGAAAATTCATATGGGAAAAGTAAAAAACCGTTTCATTTCCAAAGCTTTAATCTTGGTTTTAAGAGAAACGATGAATTTTACGGAAAAATGTATACGAAAACTTTCTTCTTGAATTTTTACAAGGAATCTAAAAAAACCGCTATCAATTCATTGGCACGTAGCTTCCTCCAACTAAATTTATAGTTCGAATAGATAAAATATTATTTAAATATACAATGTTAATGCTTTTTCAAATATTTTCAATCTCGATTATTTTGCTGAAGGAGAAATTAAAAAATAATACAAAATATTGTGGATCTGAATAAGTTTGAATTGAGTACAAAAAGAAAATTTTTATTTATATTTCAATTGTATTATTAATATTTTACAATATGTCAACATATTAATCACAAACATTGACATATTGTAAAATATTAATAATACAATTGAAATATAAATAAAA
>QLSS01000520.1:58035-72331 GCA_024372645.1 Trichomalopsis sarcophagae | reverse complement strand
GCTCACAGCAAGAGTAGTAGTAACGCCGTAGAACAAGAGGTGGCGCTCCTATGGTGTCTGTGGGACACGGCTGATTCGAGCGGCACGAAGTCTCGCCAACAATATGTATTCTACCGACACTTTATTTCTTGTTCCCTAGATTACAGGCATCTAGCCAGTTTAGCTAGGACTTTACTCCACTTCGACGATTAAACTATCGCGACTTGCCTTATATACTCTCGGCTCGCTTGGATTTCGACAACAACAACTACAGTGTAAGCATAAGTGTTTACACACGCGGGGACCGTTAACCGATCACACACACACACATACATTTTTGCACAACAAAACTCAAATCATTCTAACAAAAAATAGTAAAGAAATTTAAAAATTAATCTACTATGAGTGTGGTCGCCGCATCTGAAAAATGTTGCATTAGTCCCACTCAATATGTCAAAAAAATGCAAAAATCCATACTTGTGTACAAAAAATATGGTGTGCATCAAGGAGTAAGTGGGCTTTTTGGCCTCGTGCCTCGTATGGTTGCAGTACTCGTCTGCGGCTCGTACTGCAAACTCCACACTCGGCCTAAAAAAGCCACTTTACGCCCTTGGTACACAATATACTAGTTTAGCAGATAAAAAACTAAGGGTGGATTCGTGTTCAGCGGGAACAAATACATGCGAATAAGTTTTGTTATTAATTTTTTCTCTGCCCCTGCAAGTTTTAAGGACATATAACTGCTATTCCGTAGTCATATTCGTATACTTTCGGAGCTGCACCGGCCCACCATTTTGAATTTCGCAAAAAGGCCACTCAGTAATGGAAACTACATACAATAAGCTAAATTTTAAGCCCGGGTTGGAATCATTTCGAGCTTCTGATTTTTGGACAGAGGGGGGTGGTCGGTTTTAAAAAGAACTCATATATTTTTTGTTTTTGCTTCCTCCTAGAGGAAGCTTTGTAATAGTAAAATTTTAAGTTTCATCAAAACTTTTAGAAAATACTTTTTGGTGTGTTAGAAGTTCAAATCACGTATTTTTAGAAAATGTCCGCATGGATGTGTGTGTGTGTGTGTGTGTGTGTGTGTGGATGTGTGTGTGTGTGTATACCGTAACATTTCTGGAACTACACGTTCAATATCAATAAAATTTGACATGCATGTATATTTTAGGATTCTGAATTTATTTATATTTATTTATTTATTTATTTAATACCATATACATATGCCTTTGATAGGCATCCTATAGAGGCAAACAAGTTGCCTGTACGTAGGGATGGCATAGAAAAAAAAATTAAATATAACTTAAAACTAAAAAAAAGAAAAAAAAACAGAGAGCCATGATGTTGCAAACAATGTTATCATGCCTTCCTACCTTTATCCCTTAAAATTTCAGAATATTAACATAAACGTAAACATCCAAAATAAATCTTCCCGATGAACATTTTTAATTTTCTCTTAATAGAGACTGCTCTCATTTTCTTTCTTTTTCCATATATTATATAACATCTCATTAGTTCTGCAGGATATTAATATTGCTTTGGTAATATATTTTTTCTTGGGAACTAAGTCTTTCTTGTCTTTGTTAGAATATTTTATATTAGTTGCTTTTTCAACACAGCTTTGGACCATGTTTATCAATTCATTTATAGCTTGATTAGGATCATTTATTTGCAATACTGAGTTCCACTCAACTCTTCTTGCTATCTTTACTAGCCTGCCATAGTTGATGCAGGTTAAATGCTTATTATCTTTTAGTATTTTCAGTTTATCAATACTTATAAAGAGTGGGTAATGATCACTGAATAGAATATTCAGCTTAAAAGACTGCAACTCAATATTTCTTATTTTGGCGAAACAATTATCTATACACGAACCTTTCTCACTGTTCTGAGAAAGAATTCGGGAAAAACATTTCTATTTTATTTTTCGAACTATTTTTTATTTGATGGCCAATTTTTGATTTTTGAAAAACACTATTTTGCGTTTTTTTCAATCACCCCATCGTTACAAACAATTTAGATAATATGCAATTGAAAGAGAATAAAATGACCTACTTTTTCCCGTTTGGTCTTTGGGATCGACCGCTTTGTTCGGCAGATAAAATGAAAAAGGTGATTTATTTTTTTCAAATTCATATCTCTGAAACTAAACATCATAACCTCACCAAAAAATTCATATCGATGGCTCACGTGTCAAACTATATTCCATTAAAATTTCAAGTGATTTGACTACTTATTTTTTCAGTAAAAAATCGAAAACTGGAAAAAATGAGTTTTCTTTGTGCCTCGATTACGGAAGTAAAAAGGCACTTGAGATTTTGGAAAAAAGTAGATATTTTATGTGTCTTGGCTAAGTTCATTGCGCAGCTTTTAAATTACTATGGTTCTTAAGATATCAAGTTATCAATTTTTTTTGAAAATTTTTTGACTCCTCATATCTCTAAAACAATGCAGTCAAATGCTTTAAAATTTTATTTGGTGATTAACCATGATGTAAATTTTATGGAATGTACAATTAATGATTTGGCCTTTTAAATCTTCGCGCGTTTCAACTATATTAGTGTCGCGTTCCATCAACGTGGTATGACTAACGCGTGACGTCGCAACCGTCGAAGGATTTGGACGTGTTAGCTTCGCGAACTCTCAATAAATAGTTTGAATTAAAATTTGCTTAAACTCTCTTGCTTGCTAGATTACCACCGTCCTATAAGCCCATGATCATGGCACTCAGCAATTCAGGTATTGATATAACTGGTGATTTTGTTAAAAACAAATTGTTGGAGGAGAGTGAAACCGTTACGGGAGCTGAATTTGAATCGCGCGGACTCCACGCGCAGGCGCACTAGACTCGGAATCAGTCGCGCAATGGAACACGTACAGGGCTCGGTAGCAACGGTAATAAAACGCAAGGATCGCGACGGAATTCTAACATCCGATGCTATAATTGCAATAAATTCGGCCACTTCGCGAATAAGTGCACTGCTCCGAAACGCAGTGATGCGAAGGCGTATACAACAGCAGCAGATGGTGAGAGCGACGACGAGGACCCTGTGTATGCGCTTTTCGTCTCGCAGTCTGCGGGATCTACTCACACAGCGGAAATTCGCAGAGCCTCAGTCGGCTCCGAAACTCCAGCGCCGAGAGCAGACGACGCATTGTTTGCAGTGAGCCTTCTGAGTGAAACAAATAAACAGGAGTGGATCCTGGACTCCGGTACCTCGATGCACATGTGTTGCCAAGGAGATTATCTCACCAACGTTCGTACCCCGAAGATCAGAAATGTCACAGCAGCCAACAAGGCGAAGGTACCAGTAAAAGTGCAAGGAGACATATGTATTCAGAATAGTGGACCAGTGGGACGCAAGAAAATCTTGCTCCAGAATGTTCTCCACATAAATGATATGACTGCTAATCTTGTTCTTGAAGTGACCTTTCGAGGAAGAAAGTGTCAAGTGCTGTATAACAGAGGCTCAGTGGTCCTGGAGGGAAGCTTGAGTGCGAATAACATCTACAAGTTGAACTTACAGTCTGATTTTCCTCCAGACAACGAAGTCAGCAAGCCAGTTGCATTGAAGGCCACACAAAATACCAGCATAGCCCTGTGGCATCGCAGGATGGGGCATCTCAATACAAGCTACTTAAAGCAACTGCGTAGAGCAGCGGTGGGAGTTGATTTCAATGATAATAAGCTGTATAAGTGCGAGATCTGCGTAGCTGGTAAACTCACAAACAAGCCCTTTAGAGCCAGTGATAACAGAGCCTCAAAAATATTTCAGTTGGTACAGTGATGTATGCCAGGTAGAGGATTTGTCGCTCAGTAAGTCCAAGTATTTTGTGACTTTTCTGGATGATCACTCCAGAAAGTTGTTTGTTTATTTTATCAAGCACAAGGATGAGGTTCCAGATATTGTGATAAAGTTTATTTTGTTTGCAGAAAAACAAACAGGTCACAAACTCCAGGTTTTGAGAATGGCCAACGGGCGAGAGTACAAGAACGTCAAACTGCAGTCATCTCTGGACCAACTGGGAGTCAAACATGGGATAACCATGGCGTATCATCCACCGCAGAATGGAAGGGTGGAAAAAGCTAATAGAACCCTGCTGGAAAAGACCAGATGCATGTTGGCCGAGTCAAAACTCCCCAATAGGGTCAGGTCAGAAGCCGGATCTAACGTCACTCAGAGTGTTTGGCAGTCGAGCCAGAGCATATATACCTGGTCACATGAGGAAGAAGATAGAACCTACGTCAAAGCCATGTATCATGCTAGGTTATTGTGAAAACCAGAGAGGTTACCGGTTATGGAGCCACGAAGAGCAGAAAGTTTTCACATCCAGCAATGTTGAATTTTTTTAAGAAGATCAAAGTCTCGTCACGTAACTCAGTATTACTACCTTTAGAGGACCAGGGTGTCGTAAACAGTGATCATGAAGATGAACCAGATGCAGTAGAAGACAAGACTGAAAATAATATTTTAAGGAAAAACTTAGATGTGTTGGAAGATGCGCTGCAACCAGAAGTACCTGTTAAGAAAGCGTCTAAAAGAAAGTTAACTGTGATCAAAGGTGGAAATCAAGGAGAACCTGTAAACAAAATAATTAAAGAAGATTTACCCGTGAAAATGACACCAAGACATCTTGATGATTTTGTCACCTTCTCGACAATAACTGATATGAATGAGCCCAAGGATTATTCAGAAGCCGTATCTTGCCCAGAGTCTGCTCAGTGGAGAGAAGCCATGCAGGATGAGTATGCAGCCATAATCAAGAATGGTACCTGGCAATTATGTAGTCTCCCAGCAGGACAAACCGTAGTGGGCAGTAAATGGATTTACAAGAAAAAGAGGTTAGCCGATGGATCCACCCGCTACAAAGCCAGACTTGTTGCCAGAGGTTTCTCGCAGCAGAAAGGAGTCAATTATTATGAAACCTACTCACCTGTGGTGCACTTCACATCCCTTAGACTACTGTTTGCTTATGCAGCAAGGAAGAACATGGACATCTATCACCTGGATGTGGAAACAGCCTTTTTGCATGGTGAGATGACTGATACTGTTTATCTACAGCAGCCGGAAGGTTTTGTTGCCAAGGGTCATGAGGATCAAGTCTGCCTTCTTAACAAAGCTCTCTACGGCTTGAAGCAAGGCAGCAGAAGCTGGAATATAAAGCTTGATAAGGCACTCAAGGGTTTGAATTTAATTCAATCGAGCTTCGACTCCTGTATATATAGTTTTATTCATCCACTAAATTAATCATAGTTGCACTATTTGTAGACGATCTAATCATCTTTACTGACAGCGTAGACTATTTCTAAACTGTCAAAGAAGGCCTGAATAAAATCTGCGTAGTGAAGGACTTGGGACCACTTCAGAGGTGATTAGGCATCAATGTACACCGTGACAGAGCCAAGGGAGTCATCGAGCTGGAGCAGAAGGACTGTATCACTTCACTTCTAGCGAGATTTGGGATGGCTGAGTGCAGAAGTGTCAGCTCACCCTTGGAACTTAAAAGTAGTCCCAGTGGACGTTCAACGTCACGGACCGACTTCAACCCAGCTTCTATACCATATCAAGCTGCAGTTGGATCATTGCTCTACTTAGTGCATGCATCCAAGCCTGATTTGGCATACACGGTCAGTATGATTAGTCAGTTCAAACGAATCACACTGGGGCATAGTCAAGAGAGTCCTTAGATACGTTCAGGAAACCAAGGATTTGAGATTAAGGTACACAAGAGATGGCGATTTCCAACTTGCTGGGTATTGCCATGCTGCAGACCCTGGAGATAGACGATCAATCTCGGGATATGTATTCACAACGCACGGTGGAGCCGTTAGTTGGAACAGTCGACGGCAATCAACAGTAGCCTTATCAAGCACCGAGGCGGAGTACCTAGCATTATCGGCGGCTACTCAGGATGCTTTATGGCTCAGGAGACTCGCCATTGAACTATTAATTATGAAGCCTGATGAACCACTAGTTATCTTTTGTGACAACAAGGGAGCTATTGATTTCTCGAAGAATTCGCGGTTCAGTGCAAGGACTAAACATATTGATGTTCGACACCAATTTGTAAAGGAAAACATCGAGAAAAAGGAGATCCAAGTAAAATTAATGCATTCTACAGACGTGGTGGCGGATGCACTGATCAAGGTGACTGGATCCGCAAAATTGAAAGAATTCATCGAGGCAGTAGGTATCAAAAAAGCAGAAAAACAGAAGAAATAGTCAAGATATTTTGAATTATTTCAAATTAGTTAATAAGTTTCTAAAGTTTTGTATTCTTTTAAATTTTATTTTGTGATAAGAATTGTTAGTTGCTAACAGGAGAAATGTATGTATATGTAAAGATCTATGTGATACTAAATCATGTAATTGAGGTGGTGTGATGTAAATTTTATGTAATGTACAATTAATGATTTGGCCTTTTAAATCTTCGCGCGTTTCATCTATATTAGTGTCGCGTTTTATCAACGTAGTATGATTAACGCGTGCGTCTAATTTGCATATCAATTCGAGCTTCCTTCTCGTCGCAACCGTCGAAGGATTCGGACGTGTTAGCTTCGCCAACTCTCAATAAATAGTTTGAATTAAAATTAGAGTGTGTCGTCTTTAATTTACGACTCCAGAACCTAAAAGCTTGCGAGCTTCCCTATAACATCAAACCATAAAAAAAGCTATTTGCTGATAAAATTTTAAATGATTTCGTCGAGTGGTTCTCAAGTAAAGGGCTAAAATGTAAAAACTGATTTTTCTGAAAAACCTTTTCTTCCTCTTATATGGGTGTCGTTGCACATCGTTACAGTCCCTCCCTATTAATTCAAAATGATATATATATATATATATATATATATATATATATATATATATATTGGACGAATATTTTGTTTTTTTTTGTAGGATTTGACCCAGGCTAGACCCCTTAATCAGAATGATGAAAATGCAAGAAATTATTTATACGAGGATGCATGCATATATAATTTTAATGAAATTGAAAAAGTATGTAGAGCAAGAAAAGAACTATACAACCAATTTTTACCAGATTGTATCTTGTTAATTCAAAAAACCATGAATTACATATTAAAGTTCAATCTAAATATTAACGTTTATAGAAGATATATCAAAACATATGATAAATATAAATAAATGTAATGATCAAAAGTTATTATAAAATTAAAAAAAAAAATAAAATTAAAAAAATATAAAAAATCAATTTATATATTTTTTAATATATGTAAATACACAGAATATGTATTAAAATGTTTGACTATTTGCAAAATGAACGTGATGAATTTTATTTTATTTTCAATTTTATATATAAAATTTCTAATAAAAATAATAGAAATTACATATGCATGTGTCCTTACTTTTGAAGAAGGCTGTAATGAAATGTTGTTGAATAAAAATTTAAATATGACGTTAACGTTTATGCTCAATTTAATAAAAGTATCGTTGAAAAAATGTTATTGCTATCCGCATCCATATGATCAGTATTTTTAAAACGACGAATAAATTATGAGTTTTTTTATCAGCTAAACTTATTAGTTTATGATATATATTATTTTTTGATTAATTTTTAGCAGTTATTTTTTCTTTGATTGGGCTTCTAAAAGAGTTAATTGATGATCTCTGTTCTTAACTAAGTCTTTCTGTATATAATACCTCAAGTTCTTCAAAATTAATTTTATCTCAATTTGATATAAATTCTGCAAATTTTATTGCGTGGGTAACGTTTCTTATGATTGGAATTTTAGCAATTATGTCAAAATTAATTTTATTTTCTGAATCTACTGTAAGCTTTTAAAAAAAATTCTTAATTTTTTAAATAACTCTTAAGATATATTGATTAAGCTTTTATTGTCTGCTACACTTAGATTTCTTAAATATGACAGTTAAGATTTCCAGTCTGTAAATGCTACAGCAATAACACCGCAATCATTATCTTTACTTGAAAACAGCCTATTAATAAAAATATTATGATCATCATCAAGACATTTTTTGTTAATATTATCAAAAATTAGGAAATAAGATTTTAACAAAACTTTAATTTTATTACAATTGCAAAATATATTTAATATATAATGTAGATTAAATTTATATTGTAACGTGTGTACACACGTCACGGGTTTTGAATTACTATAAGAAGACGAGTAGAAGAGTGCAATGCGGTGACGGCCGTGGCGCGACGACAGAGTGTCTGCCATGCAAGCCAGAGGATCTCGGTTCAAGCCCGGGGTCCGTCACTTTTTTCGTTGCACTCTTCACTCGTAACAATATTAAATACTCAAAAATTTATTTCCCATTTTACTACCACCAATTATTTTTGCACGAATAGAATATTGTAACATTTGTAAAGTGGTTCAATTTCTGGGGAAAACTTGGTGATATTCGACTGGATCACAATCCCACGGTGCGACGGAGAACTCTCTCAACGTCCGTAATTTACCCGAGTTGCAACGCAGCTCGCTGCTAGAGCTGCTTCGCGAACGTCGTGTTCGCATGTGTGTCACTCTGCACTCTCCTGTACGGAGCCGGCTTCTCAGTTTTGCGTTACAACCGCTCGTTGTAACGTCCGCGGAGGCGACGCACAGTGGGAGATTTTTAAAAATTCGTTTCAAAATTCAACGGCTTTGAATAGAAATGTGCTAGCCGACTGAAACTTTACAGAATACACGTTTGAATCATACAAATTAGAGGAAAATTATTAAAAAGATCGTTGGATCATGTTTTAGGTGGTTCAAGATGGTCTATATGTCCATAAGGGCCAAATCTGTATAATTTACTGAAAAAATTCGTTAAAAAATAGCATAATACAGGCTAGAAAAGTACTGGCAGGATAATTTTTTTTTTCAAATTGCATCTTGCATTGTATTGTTTTGAGAAAAAATATCGGAAAGGTCATCCGGCCATGTTTAAGGTGGTCTGTATGGTTATATGGGCCAGATCTGTAGAACTTACTTAAAAAATTCGTTAAAAAATAGCATAAATAAATTATAAATTATTAATCAGACTAGAAAAGTGCTAGCAAGATAAAACTTTTTTTAAACTTCTAGGTTGTGAAAATGCGAATTGTGCATTCATGGCGTTCGAATCGCGCAACGTTTAGGCTCGGTCACAATACCCACAAAGTTCGTAAACCTAGCCTTTATAAAAGTTCTGAAATTTCTCATAGTAAAACCTTCTGAATGGTAGAATGTTGGCGAGTAAAAGTTTTAAAGTGGTAAAATCTCCAAAATGTAACTGTTAAGTAATTGCTTATCATTTTTTACAATAATAAACTTATTATAAACCCATTAAAACATCAAAAGTGACTTGCTTATGACATGGGTCAAAATCGAAAAAATTTCTTTGAATGGTTAAATATGATTTCAGTCAATTCTTATGATACGGGATGAGACACATTTTTTATTGCTCATCAATCTTTCGAATTTTCCAAAATATATTTAATCATATACTTTTGATCCATAGTGCATAAACTAGAAGAAAAATAAAAAACCGCTGCCAAGTCTTTGGCACTTAGCTTCCTCCTTTTCCGTTTTTTTATAAAACCATGAAAGCTCTCAAAATATACTAAGCTTTAATTATCAAATTATATGGCTTAACAAAAATAATAATGTCCAGTCACACAGAGTATACAGGGTGAGAGTTAAAGAATTTGAATCTTAATATCTTTTAAACTAAAAGATTTCATAAGCTACAAAAAGAACCTAGCCGAAGTGATCAAAAGATCAATCTTTTCCTAAAATTTCAACTCAATTTAAACCTTTTTACTCCCGTAATCGTACGACATAAAAAAACATTTTTTTTAGTTTTTGATTTTTATCTCAAAAACTAGTCGCCAAAATTGCTTAAAATTTTTACAACTAGTAGTTATTGTTGTTTTTTATTGTCATGAATTTTTTCAAAACATTTAACTATTTATTTTTTGAGTTATATATGTTTATCGAAAAATTACCTTTTATATCATAAAAAATGTACAGATCAGTCAATCTAGAAAATCTTGCGGGAAAAAGTAAACAAATTTATGTTCTTTTAGATACACTATTGTTGAATATATTGTATAAATCATATCATTATAAAAAAGCAAAAATATTTTTTCAAAAATAGAAAAATGGCTATAATATGGCCATAAAATGGTCAGAATCATAAAACAAAAAATGACCTAAATTCAAAATTAGAAAAAATATATGCATGTCAAATTTTATTACGATCCGTTGCATGGTTCCAAAATTATGGCGGTATACGTACATACACACACACACACACACACACACACACACACATACACACACACAGCCATCCGCACGGACATTTTCTAAAAACGTATGATTCGTACTCCAAACACCTCCAAATGCGTTTCCACGAAGTATTAGCAAAACTGAAAATTTTACTATTACAAAGCTTCCTCTTGAGGAGGAAGCAAAATATTAAAACGTTGAGCCATATAATTTTAATATTATTTGGTTAGAATTTTTTCAATAGCTTCTGAACCATGGATCAAAAGTATATGATCAAATATGTTTTTTAAAATCCGAAAGATATCCGATTGATGAGTAATTTAAAATTTGACTCATCCTCTATCATTAGAATCGACTGAAATCACATTTTACCTGCGACCAATCAAAGGAAAATTTTTCAACTTTGATCTAAAGTCATTCGCAAGTCACTTTAATATCATGATGGGTTCACAAAAAGTTTATTATTGTTAAAAATGATAAACAATTACTTGAAAGTTAAATTTTGAAGATTTCACTACTTTGGCAAATCAATTTTTACTCGCCAAGATTCTACCTTAAGAAGGTTTTTTATGAGAAATGATTTATACAGCAAGTAATTTGTATTTCAAACATAAAATGAGTATGTTTTTTTCATAACACGTGCATCAAAAACGCGCTTTTCGCCTACGGAAAAGTGGAGCGAAAGTCGAATTTTACAAGCCTGGGCGAAAGGCCTTTTTAGTGTTTTTGTGTGTATATGTATATATAAATACACCCATACACACATATATAAATATATCATAAGGTGAACAATTTTTTTCCCCTAGAAGCGAAAGTAAACAGCACTTTCACCTCCTAAATTTTCAAAATTTTCAAAATTTAAAAAAAATTTTGAAATTTTTGTAATTTTCAAAATTTTTGAAATTTTTGAAATTTTTGAAATTTTTGAAATTTTTGTAATTTTTGAAATTTTTGAAATTTTTGTAATTTTCAAAATTTTTGAAATTTTTGTAATTTTTGAAAATTTGAAATTTTCAAAATTCTGCTTTTTCAGGCAGGCTAAAAAAGCGCTATCAATGCCCTGATTATAAAAAGCACGGTACACAACAAGGGGCGAATTGGCTTTTTCAGACTTGATGATGATGATTTTTCAACTTTCGTCCCTAGTTGTATAATGTACTATTTAATAACGTATAATGAATCAACTCACCTGTCCCGTAGAAGGTAATCGTTGTAACAAAAGATGAAATACTTGAGGTGGTAGGGAATTCTGCAAAACCTGTAGCAATTGATGGGGTTGTCCGCAGACAGCAACGGCATTAGCTAAGTGTTCAGTTCCACCGTCTAAATCTCCTTGAGCTAGAAGCTCTTCACCCATTTCAACCTGCAATAAAAATATTGTAAGATTTTAAGAAATTCAATGATTAAAAAGAGCTAACTCAAGTCTTGTTTATTCGGATGTTTTGAACGAGTTGAGTGTTCCACTTCAGGGTATAAATTTAACAAACAATTAGTTAAATCAAAGGGACATTAAAATTAAATAGTAGTAAATAGTAATAAGCATAGTATATTACGATAATTTTAATCTCTTTAGTTAAGATACACAAATACCTCTCGTAAGCAGGATCATTTGATACTAAATTAATATGTGGTTTCCATACTGCCAAAAATCGAAGCAAGAGTGTAATTAATGATTAATGCATGTCAAGAATAAAAGATGTCGCATGAATCTGACAGAGTGAAAAGGTAGCGCCCACATAAGTATGTTAAACTCCAGAGGGCGGTAATGGCAGAAAAACTCACATATATGCGTAAGCGAATCCGTTGTTAAGACTCTCCTGTAGTTTGTGTCGCTATATATTAATCGATGCAGGCGCAACACATTACTATTTTTTCTTACAATTAAGTTTCAGTTGATTTATCCCCCAGAAACGTGCATTGATGTTGACACACGACATTGCATTGGACCTTTGTCTTTGTTAGAGGGATAAATGCAATATCCCAACGAAATGAAGAGGTGACAGACATAGCTGAAGATGAATAATGGTATAACTACCTAACCTTAGGTGGTTAAGTAATTTAGTTATATTTTTAATGATTTTGTTTTTAGGTGTATTTAAAGGTTTAAATTTAAGAAAACACAAAATTACGGGAAAAAGCCTTTCGGCATAAAAAACCCAGATTTATTGATTGCACAGCATTAGATTCGTTTCACAGAGATAATTAGTTAATCGAATAATAACGTTTCATACACACAAACTTTGTTCGCACTTAGTTGGTATAGCGCATATGGCGCGATTCATAGATTTGAATCAAATCAAATCCGATAGCCCGATGGGCCGATTTAGTTGTATTGCGATTCGTATGGAATCGATCAGCCCTTAAGGCGAAGGTGTTTGTATAAGCCCGGAAGGCGATAGTAGTTTCTGCAACCAAATGCAGTCAGAGTTTGAAGTATTCAAAATCTGAGAGCGTGGGAGGACCGCCCGCGTGTACTGAATGGTTCTGATAGACTGACTGCCTGTGCCTGAGGGTGCAGTCGTGAAGCAGGCTAACGCAGGGCCACCAGAACTACGGCGTAGTTCAAGGTTACCACCGTGACGGTGTTTTGGGCCTAAAAAAGGGCGCGCATGCGCTGGTCATTCAAACTCATGTATTCAGCGAGCTACAAAATAGGTTAGGTCGTAACAGAAGAGTCAACCTGTATAATACACGAATAACTAACAGAGACGGGTCTGGAATTAGCCAGTCAAAAAACGAAAGTAATTCTCATTTTCAGTAGGAAGAAAATGGAGGAAATCACACTGACGATGGATGGACATGAGATCGTTTCTCAACCAACCATCAAATACTTGGGCATCACCATCGATGCAAGACTAAGTTTTAAACAGCATCTGAGTCCATTATCAGCAAGTATGCAGCAGACATTCTCAAGAAAGTCAGAAAGGACAAAGAAGACAGAAGAAGACGAAGAGGCTGACTATGTACGCGTGTGTGTGTGCGACGCAGAAAATGAAGCGAAGCATTGCTTGACGGTGGTACCGCGGGGTCTAGGGGCATAGAAGATGGAGCTAGGCACCATTACCGAGGGTCAATAAAGGCAAAGTGGGCGTTCCTTTTTACGGCTGGGTGTTTATTTTTTACCTGGCCGTAAGAGGGATGGGTTTAGTCGGAGTGAATCCGACATACGGCTGATATGGGGATAGGGCTGTTCAGACGACCCCATAAACAAGGTCATGCTATGGTCTTTCTAAGATTTTCACTAATATCTCTTTCTCTAAGAGAAAAAAAATACATACGCGCACGCACCTGGGCCGAGGCGGCCCGCCACCGCGTATGTATTGGAGTGTGACGGCTCGCGAAACTAGGTTTAAGAACGCTGGGCTGCACTAGTAGACCCCAGTGTTTCAGTATACTGGATTACATGGCTAAACACCGAATAGAAACGAGCTGTAAACATGTAGCTGCCTCAGCGGCTGCGATGTATTAGACGTGCTCTGAATATAGTTCACCAAAGATTCTATTATACGTTACGGACAATAACATTTATCACTTATTATCTTTTTGAATAATTATTTTAAAATAATAATAATAATATTGTTAAGAAAGTTTATTCAATTATTGCAAATATAAATCCAAAACATAATATTTTAAAGTGATAAGAGGTCACATGCTTTTCAGCTGAAAATCATTTGCTAACCAAATACGAAATTGGCACGCTTTCCACTTGAAAATCACCTTGAAATCATCTGATTTTCACTAAAGTTTTGTCAGTAGGGTCTACAGCGTGGTATTTTTTTATATCATTTTTAGATATATTAAACCTGAAAATTTTGTATTTTAACACAGAAAGCCTATACCGAGTCTGAATTTTGGGGACGTTTAGTCGAATCGCTAAGCAAGTTTATTAGATTATTTTTAGAAAACTGGCTTATGGTGTAAAATATTAACACATATCATGAAAAAAAAGCTGCATTCAGCACGCGAGGCTTTTTCTCAAGATACGACAATTTAAAGTTTTCATCCCATGCTATCAGTATATCTATATACTCTCTCTCTCTCTCTCTCTCTCTCTCTCTCTCTCTCTCTCTCTCTCTCTCT
>QLSS01000520.1:0-48478 GCA_024372645.1 Trichomalopsis sarcophagae | reverse complement strand
TACGGGCAAAATCAAAGTTAACCTTGGAATGACATTGAAAAGCGATCGTTTTTCAATCGAAGACCATTGTTTTGAACGTAAAATTTTCTGCTCTTTCCATTCCCGCTATAAAAAAAATTGGGTTTCCATTAAAGAAATCAAAGTTAACCTTTAAATGACCTTGAAGACGCTTTCAAAGTCAAATTTAAGGTCACCATTCGACTTCCTCCGCCAAATCCTACAATCTTGGTCTCTAAAATTTTTTCGATTAAGGCCTTCCTTCACGAGATATTTGCGTGTATCGATTAAAATGAGACACCCTGTGTATATACAGGGTGAGTCATTTTAATCTTTAATCTCAATTATCTGGTTGGCAAAGCATGCCAGCGAAAAAAGTTTTAGGATTTTTCCCTGGCTCTCTGATGATGACCTTGACAATGTCATTGAGCGTGACCTTCAAGGTCATTTGAAGGTCAAGTCGATTTTTCAAATAGAAACCCCTACTTTTGGCACCAGAAATGAAAAGAGCGGGAAATTTTACGTTCGAATATGACCTTGCCTTGACCTTGAATTCAATGGTCAAGGTCATTGGTCGTGCCGATAACAGTACAACTGGTTAGCTGAACTCGAATGCATTCAAGGAGAAAATGTTACCCACAAAAGTTTTCAGTTTTTTCCCCGACTGACGATGGTCATCTTGACCCTGTCGTTAAACAAGACCTTCAAGGGCATTTCAAAATCAAGTTGATTGTTTGAAATTGAAATCTCTACTTTTAGCCCCATAAATGAAAAGAGAGGGACATGCGTTCAAAAATGAAAAAATTTTCAATAATTCCAAAAATTTTCAATATTTTCTAAAATTTTCGTAATTTTTTCAGTTTTCAAAAATTTTCGAAATTCTTGATGTAGTTAAGTCATTCCATTATTTTATATTAGTGTCAATTTTTGAGAGTGTACTACTCTTAACAGTTATGTAGATAGCAAATTAATGCAGAAAAGCTTAATCATGTTTTTTACTTCTTGTAAATCGATAATTATTATTGAAAAAATCTGATTCCTTGTTTACTGGTCTGTAACAAATTATTTTGATTTTGATCGTGGCTGATTATGGTCCCAACGAAATCGTTGATATGATCATGATTTTGGGAAAAAGTCGAAATAATTATGCAGCAGCTGACAGACTTTATGCTGAACGCTATCCCAATAGGAGACACCCATGTAATGTTACTATTCAAACCTTAACTCAGAGAGCTCGAAATTGAGCTTTTGTTCGTCAACGCCGTCATCATGAATACGACGAAAACGATCCTCGTGTTATTACCATTCTAGCGATTATTCATCTTGATCCTCACATTAGTACTCGACAAATAGAAAGAGAAATAGGTATACCTCAATGAACAGCATCCCGAATATTGAGAGCGAGAAGATATCATCCTTATCACATAACATTAACACAACAGTTAACTCCAAATGATATGATTTTGCGAGTACGTTTTTGTCGATGGGCAATACGAATGATTTAACAAGATCAAGACTTTTTCAAACACGTTCTTGTTTCAGATGAATCAACATTCAGAAACACTGGAGAATTGAATAGACATAATTGCCATTATTGGTCAGATGAAAATCCTCATTGGTTCAGGCCCATAGACAATCAACACCGCTGGAGTGTTATGGTGTGGTGTGGAATTATCAATGGCTATTTGATTGGTCCTTATTTCTTTGAAGAGAACGTGAATGGGGTAAACTTTTTGAGATTACTTCGAGACATTTTATCTGAATTACTAGAAAATGTAGACCTAGCAACAAGGCTAAGAATGTGGATCCAATTAGATGGAGCACCACCACATTATGCACGCATTGTTCGTGATTATTAAAACACCCGCTACAATGGCAGGTGGATTCGGCGAGGTGGCCCAGTTGCCTGGCCCCCTCGTTCACCTGATTTAACCCCTCCTGATTTTTACTTATGGATATATCTTAAGAATGTTGTTTATGCTCAACGGCCAACAACGCGAGATAATATGATCGAACGCATTCGTACATCTTGTGCAGCAATCCCTCGAGATGTTCTACTTAGAACCATAAGACAATTCAGCGCTCGACTTGATCTTTGCATCCAACAAAACGGCGGTAATTTCGAACAATTAATCAATGGTTAACTCCAGTTAACATTCCATAAAAATACCAAGAAAATAACAAAAAGCAAAAAACAAAAAAACAAGTAAATAATTAAAACAAATAAAAACAATCCAAAAAAAAAATAAAACAAAAAATGGAATGCTAAATCCTTTTGACAACCTCCTCGATTATGCAACCTGGGTTGGGCTGATGTCAAAGGTAATTTCCGCACAAAAGATGATTTGTTTCCAAAATTACATGTTCGAACGTAAAATTTCCCGTTCTTTCCATTTCTGATGCCAAAGGTAGGGGTTTCTATTTGAAAAAATCGACTTGACCTTCAAATGACCTTAAAGGTCATGGTCAATGACACTGTCAAGGTCATCGTCAGATAGCCAGGGAAAAATCCTAAAACTCTTATCCGAAACTTTTTTCGCTGGCATGCTTTGCCAACGAGATAATTGAGATTAAAGATTAATATATATATATATATATATGCACGCAGTAAGGGGGGTCCTCCCTCCTCGCTCCTCTTGCAAATCACCCGATTTCAATTTTTATTTATAAATAACTTTAAAAATAATTAACAAGTATGCTTTATCTATAATAAATCTATATCTTATCTATAATTTAATATAAATTACACACATAGAATTCACCATATTCATTCATTTTATATTTAATTAATTTAAATCTAAATCTGAGGTTAGCTCTTACTTTATTTTTATTCGTATTCTTAATTTCCGTCTCTAACTTAGTTTCTGTCTTACTGATTTTATGTCACTATAGGTATATATCGCTATTAATCATCTTTATCTTAATCAATATCTCTGCCATTATATCGACCTTGTATCTCTACGTTTATCCCCGACCATGCGTTCTAGTCAGATGTTTGTTGGCTCGTCTGCGTCTGGGACGTTGGTGGTGTCGGTGTCTGCTTAGTGGGCATGTTGATGGAAGTGACGGTGTTAGTGTCATTGACCGCTGTTGGTGACTTAAGTTGCCTTCCTTCAAGGCAGGTTATTGCCTGTGGATGGAATCCAACGTGTCTTTGCCTTGCACGTTGACAATAAATGTTTTGTTGCTGCGGCAAACGACTTGATACGGTCTATCGTATGGCATCCGGAGCCAGTTCTTTACAGCGTCACGGCGTATATAAATAATGCTCCGATGTTGCCAGGTCCTTGAAAACAAAAGTTTTCGCTGTGCCATGTCGCGTGATGGCTGCTGGTTTTAGCTGTTGCAAGCTTGTAGCTCTCGCAGCCGCCTGATAAGAAACGCTGGATCTTTGTTCTAGCGTTCGTTGGAGGCGAGAAACTCTTCACGTAAACGCAGCGGTTTACCGTAAATGAGTTCTGCTGAGGTAGCTGTAAGGTCCTCCTTCCACGCTGCCCGTATGCCTAGGAGGACGGCAGGCAGAACCTGCGCTCACTTCTTGTTGGCATCGGATAGCGGTAAAGTTATTCAGCGTGCCGTTTGCTTGCGGATGATCAGCGACCATTCGCAGATGAATCGCACTGGTTAATCGGCTAAGCAATTAAAAAAGGTATGATTCGAATTGCTGACTCCGATCGGTGGTGACGCTCCGCGATATGCTAAAGCGGCAGATCCAGCCGTCGTAGAAAGCACGAGCGAATGTCTCCACTACCTGGTCCGGTATCGGAAAAGCTTCTGGCCAGAGCGTGCAACGATCCACGCGCGTGAGACAGTATTTCTGACGTTCAGATAGTGGCAGAATGATGATGTCGATGTGCACGTGCTGGAGTGTAGAACAGTCGGCCTTGATGGACGGCCACACGTAGCGTTATGTCATGAGCTTGACGGTAGCTTTAAACCTGGATGAGCGAGATTGGAAAATCTCCGTGATGAAGAGTCGCGCAGTGTTCGTCGATACATCGCACAGGATTTTCGCGTCAGACACTGGAATCTATACCAGCTTTAGTAGGAGGCCGTGATCTGTCGATTTGATGTTTTGGATCTCGGCGTCGTCTTGTTTGCTGTAGTTGAACGGCGTGGTCACCACTTTGATGCGTGATAAGACATCTGCGACGACATTGTCTTTGCCACAGATATGTCGTATGTCCGTCGAGTATTGGCCGATGAAGTCTAGGTGTCGGGCCTGCCTCAGCGATGCATGGTTTTTGTTTTAAAGCTAAAATCAGTGTCTTATGGTCCGTGTAGACAACAAAAGAGCGAGCTTCTACCATGTAGCAGAAATGTATGATTACCAGATAGATAGCGAGTAGTTCGCGGTCGAAGGCGCCGTAACGGGCTTACGTCCGGCTCAATTATAACGGCTCCCATTGATCGTCTACTCGCTGCTGCAGAACTGAGTCTTATTTTTGCTGATTCTTCCGAAACTTCGTAGTATGTTTTTAACGATCTGAAATTACTCTCAAAGAATAAAATGATTTCATCGATAGTTTTGAATTTTTGTCCCCTTGCGCACGCTAATGCATCGCTAAAAAGGCGCATTCCAATAAGGTGCGCACAGTCTTCTTCGTTTTCTTCGGGGACAATATCTCGCGCTTGAGTGCAACCGTCGACAAACTGTGTTAATGATATGTTCGATCCATTGAAACGAGGTCTTAAATCAAGCGTGTCCTTCAAAGATATCCGTTTTATTTCTGGCCCTATTTTTTCCTTATTACTCTCGATTTTAATTTCACTATTTTTTTTTTTTTTGTTTATGATTTTGTTGAATTTTAGACGTGTCTTCGGAGCAATGATATATAAAGGATTTATTTTATTTCCAGTTGGCGTAGAGAACTGTTCGTTATTCTCTGCGTGGTCACGGGTGTCGTTAGGACTATTCTTAAATACAGCAATTCCCTAAAAATTTGGGATCCGTCGGCGGACGTAGTCGTATACGTTAGAAGTTTTTCTCCCTTTCTAAGTTTTTCGTCTTATTCGTCAACCATCTCCGGACTTTGAAAATAGTCGTCTAAAACTTTCTTTTTCACGCAGAGACTCAATTGGATTTTCAAGTGATTCGCGAATTTATTGTGTAATTCTCCTGCTTCTTGCGCGACTTCTTTTGCCGATTTTGCCAGGGACTGTTTCAAAAGTAACTCTATTTGTTTACTTGCTTGTATTTCCTTAAATTTCTTTGAATCTTCGGGAATTATACAACTATTTTCTTTTCTTGCAATTGGGTATTAGCTTCTGTCGTATTAATAGCAGTCATGTTTTCGATGGTTAAGTTTATCAAGAAACTGGTTAAGTTCTGCATATTTTCTAAATTAAGGGATTCAGATAAATTCGAGTTAGTCAACAACTTGCTCGATAAACTTTCTTCTGATTCGGCTAATTCTAATTCATGAGCAGCGTCGCTTGGCTTTGTAAGAGTAAGATCTCGCTGCCCGAAAATGGGTTTTGAGAAAAGGGCGTGGCTTCTAGAGATGCGGTTTCTTGGGCGACTCCGGAAATTTTTAAATTTTCTTGATTTGAGCTACTCGGCTTTAATAATAATTCTCTTAATCGGATCGGTTTTATAGATACTTGTTTAAGTGTAGCACTTGTGTTAACCTGTTTAATAACACCATTTTCATCATCGTCCGTAACTTTACTCTCTCTATAAATGCCAAATGAGTTCTTGTCTAAACCCTGAACTCTATCATGAATTGATTTCCTAGCTTTTGGTTTAGAAAAAGGGGCTTTTACGTGATGCTTCGATAAACTCTTTTCTAATCTTTTATAACTTCGGCTTGCTTTTCATTCTAACGCTGGAACTCCAGGATAATTTCTCTTAGGCGAATCTAAATATTGATTTATTATTTGTAAATCGGGGTTTGAGAGACTGTCGTCTGAATTGTAATGGAATTCACAATTCCATTACGCACATAAACGCGATGTAATGAAACATAGAAAAGTACAGGCGTAAGGAAATCCTAAATTCCACTACACGCACAAAAACAGAATAAAAAAATTACTAATGGCACGCGTACACACTAAAACAGACACATACACTCATGACGCGTCGCCATCGCAGCAACCACACGCTGAGAAAAAAGATCATGCCTTACCAAAATAAAACTAAAGAGCCAGCAGCCAATACGCATCTAAGCCGACTACCGTAAAAATGGCAGAGTAAAATAGACATAGACCAGAATACGAAACAAACAAGCTAATAGAGGAACCTCATAAATATCGCGACACTCCGCAACGATGTCACACATAACAATGAAAAATATCGCGATACAAAGAAATCCAGGCAGACGATTTTAGATTCACGAGAACAGGCGGCAAGAAGAAAACAGCGAGTTACGACCTTTCTAATTTAAAACAATCGAGAAAGTCTCATGCGCGCACTCTCAAGGAGCGCGCAGGCAACGGAAAGCAGCGGGAGAGCTAGTTACAAGCTCGATTCCCCAAAATTAGAAGTAATAAAACTAAGATTTTATGAATTGACCTGTCACATTTCCATTAGAGCAAGTGTCACAAGGAAATCTTATGTTAGCATCTCCAAAAATGGAATGACGAAAAATACGAAAATCTAGTATATAAAGACCGGGAGCAAAAGGGTGCTCGTAGTCAGTTTTCCTGAAGTCGCTTTACAAGCCGAATCGCTGCCAGTCGCCAGACCAACAACAATTATAAATACGAGTTAACAGTGCGCAAGTTAAAGGGACTTAGCCCAAATCGACAGTCCATATAGTGAACGGAGATACACGTGTTGGCGTTCGTCAAAGCGCATCACCCTCTCGTCTCCAAAAGGAAGCCGACGCATCGAGGCGCCCATCTGTCTACACTTGTTTACCATAAAGGAGAGAAGCTGGGAGCCGACGGCCCATCAACAGCCTGACCGTACTGAACCACCGACGCAGGAACCAGGCGCCAAGGATCCACAGCTGCAACCTCCTGCTGGCGTGCATCTTCAGACAAACACACACAAACATACACACACATTGTAAAAGGTACTTTTCTCTCTTTTCTAATACGAGTGAAATACATTATAGTAGTTGCTTTAAAACTTAACCCCGTCTAAGTGATTTCGTTATCCGGCTCCCTTTCCCGGAAGGCAGTGACCGCGTCTGCGGTAGCCAAAAGGGATTTCCTTTATTACAATACAAATCAAATAATATTACGATAGGAACTCGGCACACGTAAGTATATTGGTGAGTTGCGCTCATTCGGACGTAACACATTAATATATTTATATTTTTAAAATGGTGCATCGGCCGGGAAACGCGGAAACGAAATCACTTTTAGAATGAGTTCCTATCATGTCACGCGATCAATTTGTTAACACAAAACGTGGTACTAAATATACAATAGATTTTGATGATTCCCTATTAACACAACTTAAGGACAAAGAAAACGAACTAAAAAGCGCGATCCAGAATAATAGTCCCGAAGCAACGAAGCTTATACAAGAAGTAGATCGATTAACAAAAGAAGTGAAAAACTCGTGCGAAAAATTTAATATTGACGCTGATAAAAATCCCGATTTACCCCGAAATAAGTATGAGTTTTACCAATATCGTTTAAATAGCTCAAATCAGTTAGGAGATAGTGACGAAGAAGTCGTTATTTCTGAGGTAGAGAACGAGCAGGATTATACAGTCAAATTTAACTCAAAAATTTACCTAAAACCATCCGCACTGAAAAAACAAGCAGAGTCTTCGTGCATCGGTACAAGCACTCCCGTTTCTCGAGGAATAACACAAAATAATATAACATCTATTTTCGGATCCCTGGAAATACACGATACCCCTATAAACGAAAACGCGATCGATACTATCAAACAACAATTATCCATCGAAATCAAGCCGGAAGTGTTAGAAGCCTATTTCGCCGATGAAAATAACGCGGCGGAAATTAATAAAACTATAAATAGCCCCGGATTCGGATTTTTTCAAGCAATCAAGCTTGTGCGAGACCGCCTTAGTACCTACGCGACGGGAACATTTGTACCGCCTTTTGAAAAATTTAAAATCGAGACATTATAACGGTGTTTGCTAACCGTGTATAAAGTATTTGAGAGGAATTGACGACGATCCGAATGAGCAACTCGTTGCAGGCTTCTTGAAGGCTGTTCGAAGCCTGGCCCGTAGCACAGTATGCTGTACGTGCACGTCCTCGTGCACGTGTGCCCGCGGCGGCGTCGTGAGTCTTAATGCTGCGCAGCTTAATAACGAATATGACGTTTGCGTCTTCGAGAGAAGGGAACGCGGGGAAAGCGGAGAGTCAGGCGAGAAATAAACAAGATAGATAAAAGATGAACTATGCTTTATGTAATCGTAAACCTACGAACAAATGCAGCGCAAGCGAGAGAGAGACAAAGCTAGGCTTACTACGGAGAGAGAGATCAGCAAACGAGTAGGTACTTACAAATACTTCCGTGCTGGCTCGCTCTCTCGCTGGGCAGCGCAGGTGATGCCTCGTGGCCTTGGTCGTGCAGATGAGTGCAGCGGGACGGCGAGCAGCGATAGCTGCTTTACTCGTGCGGAACTCACAGATGGGTCTCACAATTAAACGAGATCGTACCCGGCGACACGACAGGACACGACTTCTCGTAGATAACGTACAGATCTCCGGCGCGGACACGGATCGCAATCGCAGGATCTCTCTAGGAAAATTAGACCGCACCGTACAATAGCCGAAAGCAAAGTTATCTAGCGGAGCGCGGCAGCTCGAGCATGCGGGCTTTCTCCCACTCTCTCTCTCTCTCTCTCTCTCTCTCTCTCTCTCTCTCTCTCTCTCTCTCTCTCTCTCTCTCACGTGACACACTCACACACGCGCGCGGCTCTCTCCGTATTGCTAGCTGCTTAAGTGTGAACTCTCTCACTTACCTTGCTGCTGAAATATAGTACATGTTTACATGGATATGTACATGCAGAATTATAGTTATTCACATATATATTCGGAGGAGAGAGACATAACGAGAGCACGTTAGTCAACTCGTTATAACATCCCGGAGTCATCAAGACTCATCTAACGAAAGCGAGCCCTTCTTGTCATTTGACCAAAGCCTCAACACACTAAAAATTCAATCAACCCAAGTATATTGGTGAGTTGCGCTCATTCGGACGTAACAGAATCGAATGTTCGGTTTCCATAAGTTTACGTTATATTTGCTTCCCGATTTGTTATGGTTCTTTTCTCTCGTCACTACTTGACATAAATAGTTTTTTGTACAGCCTGCATTATTCAAATTTTATATTTTCAATTTGTTTCATTTAATTTCTTTTTCAGCTAATGAAAATAGTGCGTCGAACGTTTTCCCTATCTCGATTTGAAATTCTGACAATTCGATGTTATTCTTTTGTTTTACTTCCCCCGTCGTCGCAATGGCTTAAGAATTTTCCGTCCACCAATTCACTTCACTCAGCCACTTTTCTAAATTTTTTCTCTCAACTGCTAATTATTGCAGAAATTTCAACTTTCCACCTCTTCTATTTTTTTGCGAGGCCTCAACTGATTATTTGCAGTCTCCATTTAATTTTATTTTACGTATAGTTGAGAAGAGGTGGTTTGTTGACTAGTATGGATTATCGTAATAAGGATTATTTAAAAAAAAAGCAGGTCGCACAATGAGGCAAAATAATAGTATATTGTGCAACTAGGGGGGGAAATTGGCTTTTTCTAGCAAGGGTGATGTTTTGAGCAGGAGTGAGAGTCGAGGGCGCCGTAGGCGCCCGAGACGGACCCGAATGTCTAAAAAGTCACCCGAGTCTGAAAAAGCCACTCCCTCCTTGTTGCACACCGAACTTTTTATGACAAGTGTACGAATAGGCTACTCATCATGTATATGAAAGGAATAGGAAATTCGAGAACGTTTCGAAGTAAAACAATAGTATATTGAAAATTTTGAAAATTTCGATTAATTTTAAAAATTTCGAAAATTTTGAAAATACTTATATAGACACACACAGCCATCGGATAGGCTGCAGAGAGAGGAAAACTACTCCCTTGGGAGGAAAAGCCTTTTCAACAAGAGTGTAAATTTTTCTAAAAAAATTTTTTGTTAGAGAGTAGTTTTCCCGCTGCTAAAAAAAATCGATTTCCTATTCATTTTACATGCATGGAAAGTGGCCTTTTTCGTGCACGTATGATGAAATATATTATGTTGAACGATCACTTTTCGTAGTTTCTTAATTTTAAAAGAAGTTACTTGTTGCTATTCCTGTTTCGACGCGACTTTAAGTTTCAATTTCACAAGTTTTTCTCAAATAACTACCCAAAAATGTCTGAATTTCTCGCGTTTCAAAATGATTGCCGGCTGCGATGCACCAAAAAAGTTTGAGTAATCAACCTGTTATGTCCTAAACTTATGAGTCACAGGACAGTAACTCTACGGGTTGATTTGCTTTATAAGCACAGATGATGACAAAGCTTTAAAACGCGAAGTCTTAGCGCTATCGGTGCCTGACTACCTTTGCGATCTAAGAGAGAACAGCTTTCAGCAACCGCCGTAAAGTCTTTTGAAACCGCTACTGATCTTTATGTATTTTTAGTATATATCTAACACTGAGATTTACAATGCAAATTAATCTTCCCTTAGTAGTCAGTTAAGTATCATTCCTATCGTTACGATTGTATCACGGACTAATATTATGTTGAACTTTTGAAAGACGCGATCTACTTTTCGTAAAAATTTATAAATACTTATAAAAATGAACCAAATTTTTTAAACTATTTTCAGACATAATTACCCTTATTTTGATGGTTTGAGACCCTCTATATACCTCTATAATACCTACGTTTCTATGAAATTCAAACCAAATCCCCTCATTCATATCATAACTAATGTATTTTAAACAATATCCTGGAGTTTGAGTTCATTTACGCCATTCGTTCCTTTGGAATCTTACGGTCAGTGAATTATGGACTCCATACGATACGTAGGTATTATAGAAGTATATAGAGGGTCTAAAACTATAAAAACAAAGGTAACTATGTCTAAAAATAGTTTAAAAAAATTTTTTTTTTATATAAGTATTTATAAATTATTAATTAAAAATTTTCATTTTAATTTCAAAGGTGGTGTGCCCCCTTAAACACACACGCACACACACACACATACACATATATACACACCCACACACATCAGTATGACGCAACATATTAATCACAAACATTGACACATTGTGAAATATTAATAATACAATTGAAATATAAATAAAACTTTTCTTTTGTAATTGCCCTGTACTCAATTTCAACTTATTCAGATCCACAATATTTTGTATTATTTTTTACTTGCTTCTTCAGCAAAATAATCGAGATTAAAAATATTCAAGAAAGCATTAACATTGTATATTTAAATAATATTTTATCTATTGGAACTATTGTTGAGGATAAGCGAGCAGAGTTCCAACGACTGCGGAGAGAACACGATGGGACTATGCTTCCCCCTCTCCCTGTCCAATTGCGGCCAGCGTCGACGTCGCGGCTGCGGCGGCGACACTCACTTCTCTGTATGCTCCCATACGAGACAGACGCGTTCGCGAGTCTTTTGTGGTTTAGTAATTCTATTGTTTCGGCACCTTGATTCTTTTGTAATTAATATTTGTTAAGTAAGCTCGAGGTAAGATTGAATAAAAAGAAAGTGTTTATAGGAAAATAAAGAGTGTTTATTTTCCCAAGTCACGCAGGGTCTAGTTTAATCTCAACAACTATAAATTTAGTTGAAGGAAGCTACGTGCCAATGAATTGGCAACGGTTTTTTTCTATATTGACTTCAGAGCTATGACTCATCGATACTCTCTTCGCTTTAGTTTGAGTATCAAGTGTGTATGTACGTTATTGAGCTGTTGGGTATCTTCTATTGAATTGGTTCTATTTTCTTGTGAATGTATTCAAAGCATTTTAGAAATTAAACGTTCGTTCAGATTCGGTTCTCTGTCTTTAATATCAAATTAGTTGATACTTTAATAAAATTCAAGTTTTGTTAAGATCTTTTTCCCTAATGTCATAGATACAATAGATACAATATTGTTTAAATATACAGTATATTAATAATTTTTAAAAGACTTTCAATCTTAATTATTTTACTGAAGGAGCACCCGTCACAATATCAAGCCAATCAGGCAGCTGCTAACAAACGTGAGATCTACCATGGACCCTGCGTCTCCTCTTTAAAATGTGTAAGAACATCCCTGGTTAACTAAGACCAAGTCAAGGGTGACGAATGCTTCTAATGGCGCTCATCCTTTTTCGTTCGTCCTTTGGCTGTCCCACTCTATTGCCCAAGCGTTGAAATAGCCTGCTATCAGTGCCGGTTTTCTTCCTACTGCGTTGAAGCGTGTCCAATTATATACTGCATTAAATATTTATTTAAATGTACATTTTTGAAAATGAGTTATATTGATGTGATTTTTAATGTAATTGTACAATTAGAATTGTACATAATTTTAAATATTTTGATATTTTAACACTAAAATATGCGTGTGTGTATGTGTATAAGAAAAGCTTTAATATTATTTACAGTTTATAAATAATACTTTTCGAACTTTTTAAAATTTTATTAATTATTTAATGATTGATTTCCAACTCACTTCTTAAAAGTACTTTAGCAAATATGCATCATTCTTGTTATTTTCTGTTCATTTTTGGTATATTTCTGGTTCATCGCCGGTTATTTTTGATCACTTTCGGGTCATTTTGTATTTTTTCCGAATACTTCCGGTCTACTTCCAGTAAACTTCCGGTTCACCTTAACCCCTAAGGAATAGGGTAGTTTTGGAGATAAAGTGAACTTATAGCCGGAGACTACCAGACATATTTTAATATAATAGAGTAAAAGGAAGAGGATTTACTTAAGTTGAAAGTGTGATTATTGTCTTTTGTATGGTCAGAGATAACAGATTTGTTCAGTTTTTTGTGTCCATTAATACCTATACTCACATTTCTTTTCGTTTAGCCCACATACGTTGCGGAGCAGTCATTACAATCAAGTTTGTATACAACATTGTTTTCGCGATTTTCGTCTTTTTTTCATCTTTAATAACGATGTTATAAATTTCGCTATTTATTTTCGGAACCTATTTAATGTTACTTTTAGGGCATGACTGGTTTGCTTATAAAAGCCGCTGATATAGGCACAATACATTTTGTTTGGTCGTATTATTTAAGTGTAATATGATCTTTCCACGTTTATTTGGAGTCTAGCACCACGCCCAGATTGCGCACTAATGACTCATAATCGTCTTGGGCTTCCCCTATGTTGATGTAGGTGTAAGACTTAGATGTTTAGGTATTGATGCAGTAAAGAGAGCCCAGGACGATTGTCTTAGTTTTTAAAGACATTGAAATTAAGATGGTTATTTGCAGCCCAGCCCAATATCCTGTAGGAATTAGCTCATCTTCGCGGAAAAAGAGTCAAGCTCCTCAAGGTGGCATTGACTGTAAATTTGCAAGTCATCTGCATAGATCAGATGAGATACACTGGAATCTAAACAGAAACTGATGTTGTAAAGGTCCCAGAATGAATCCTTGTGACACTCAAGTGTTAAGGGTCCGAAAGGTGGATTTATCGCAAATAACGGCCTGTTCTCGTCCAGTGAGGTAAGAAGCAAGCTATCGGATAACTTGTTTAGAAAAGCCGAAGAAAGATAGCTTTCTAAGGTGCTTAACATGACAAACACTTTGCTGAAGTTAAAGAGAAAAAGAAGAGTAAACTTTTTTTCGTTAATGACAAGCTTTACTTCATCAGTTAATTTGATTAAGCTGGACTGAGTGCTGTGGCTGGTGCGAAAACCAGTCTGCAGGTCATCGAGCAGAAGTCTTGACTTGAGAAATCCAGAGAGCTATCTGTGCAACAGCCACTCCAGTGCCTTGGACAAGAAACAAAGAAGGGAGATCGGACAGTAGTCAGTCAAAGATGTTGGAGAGCTGAACTTGTTAACTGCACGCACAAGCGACTTCTTCTAGGCTGAGGGGAAGCGTGATTCGCTAAGAGACATGTTGAATATGCGACAGAGTAATAGAGCAAGTACCGGCAATACATTATAAATAACAACCTGTGGATTGCCATCGCTACTCCACCCTCAATATAAAAAAATGCAAAATTATGTCATTCTTTACTAAAAAATATGCCTGACTATTCAACGTGGGCTTATACCAAATATTTTAAATTGTTCATAAGATAAATAAAATATTGCAAAAAACTATTTAATTAATGTTTTGAGGTTCATTTGGTTAAAAATTGAGTTTTTGGCAGTATTTAATCAAGAATATCCTATGAAATGTCATTATTCATTGTGGCATGTTTGCTATTTAATAGATATAAATATGATTAATATACAAACATACCTCTTGAATGAAAAATTTTTGTACGACATCATGATCTTTTAAATTAGGAACTCGAGACCCAACTTTTCGTGCTTCTTTTCTGGCTTTGCGACCTAAACAAAAATTGAATATTACAATAAACGTGATCCTAAAACAATTGGCGGTGAATGCGTGCTACATATTTAGGTAATGTTACTGTGCATATCAAAGGGCCTGGTATCGCCCTGATGGCAAGTATATATTATAAGTTTCCCTTGCTTACGTTTGTTTATAACCTTCTAAGGTGAGATTTGAACTTAAATTGATACTATAATAAAAGTGATTTATTCAAATATTATCAAGATGTACATAACATAAAGTTGTTTTTGTAATGTTCTAATATTATTAGACAATTTAGCAGATGTTGAGATTTTCCCTCCCCTGTTACATTTTGCATTACCATGTTGCAAAAGAAACTGAAACCAAATCATAAAAACTCTTGAAGGTACAATTGTGGTATATCTCGATTCTATACGTCGTTTTAAAATGCGGGTACAGTTTGTTCAAATTTGTACGTGTATTATTTTTGAATAAAAATTTTGGTGCACTTGTACTCGTCTACACCTGAGTCGCTATACGTAAACCGATTATTAAGTCATAGCAATGGTTTCATTTAAGAGAAAGGATAGGAAGAAATGGTATCCAGATAGCTCACCACGAGAGAGAGAGAGAGAGAGAGAGAGAGAGAGAGAGAGAGAGAGAGATAGATAGATAGAGAGAGAGAGAGAGAGAGAGAGAGAGAGAGAGAGAGAGAGAGAGAGTGTGTTAAGTGACGAAGTTCCTGGATAAATCATTCAGAAACATTATATAAAAATCATACAAGACAGCAGGAAAAATCCAGAAACTTCGACGCTAAACTAAGCCTCAAGGAATGTACCCGAAACCATAAACAAACTTCTCCTTCCTCGGCCGACGCTGCAGTTTAGCCGCTGACCATAGCACAGGCCATAAGGTCTAATGCATAAGACAGAGAGCGCGGCTAAGCTGAAGTGCGAAGAGAGGAGAAGTAAGCACCCTGCGTGGGAGAAAGCTTCTACGCTCTCTCTTAAGCGTCACCTCCCCCAATCTTCATTCAAGTGTGTAATCGTCTAGAGTACAGACGTTGAATTTTTTTTTTCTTTGAGTTTCTTCCTTTATGTCCGTTAGTAGACATAAGTCATTTCAATTGAGTATTTAGATTTGAATTTAAATTTTCGCACGCGCGCTTCAGCCGAGGGAGGAGAAGTTTGTTTATGGTTTCGGGTACATTCCTTGTGGCCTAGTTAAGCGTCGAAGTTTTTGGATTTTTCCTGCTGTCTTGTATGATTTTCATATAATGTTTCTGAATGATTTATCCAGGAACTTCGTCACTTAACAAATGATCAGATCATACATTTTTTCGATCGGTAGATAAAGTACTAATTAATGTTTCTAAATGTTCACCATCTTTAGGGAAGATGCTTTACATAGGTCGTAATCGCCGTAGTCTAGCAATGGTGTTCCTATATAGTATACTAAATGCATGTCTTGGAACAGTATTGAGACGTCGGATATTTCAATTAATTCTGTTATGGGCATGTCTGCTTCCGTGGATGGAAATCGCGAGTCAGCTACCGATTCTTTAGCGAGGGCTTCTGATTTCTCTATTTGTTCTGGTGTGACAAAGCGTGGGTGTACAATTCCTTGGGTTGCGAAGAGTACAGCGTCCGTAAGGATTTCCGTATCTAGTTCGTATTGTATTACGTTGTCTTCCAGTAAGTTTAAGGCTTCCTCGATTTCCTCATGTTTCCGTAGGATTGCTTGATCGGCTATCAGCTCGTCCATGGCCTTGTCTAGTTCGTTGGCTTTTTCATGCAGAATGTCGAATTCTGTATGTACGAGTTCGGTCTGGTTTGCTAGGAATTTAGCTAGTTGCCTCGTATCGTTGGCTGTTATGCTGATTAGTTGCTGGATTTCTTCTCCGGCTTCCTCATCTAGGGTTCCGAATATGGTGCGACTAATTTTTCCTATCGCTGAGAACCAGGCTCTTTTGATTCTCACTTTCTGTGTTGTTTCGTGACCTTGCAGTAGCTCTTTTACTTTGTCAGCGTTCTTCGCTGTCTCTTCAATTTGCTGACGTATTTTAGCCAGCTGTTGGTCGTACCGGCATGCTGTGTTTATTTGCTTGCAGAATGTTTTTAATATATCCAAGCTCATTAATAGCTTGTTCCATCTAGAGAAAAATGCTTCAAGATTTATGCGTTGTATTGTTTTCCATGATGTGCTGGAGATTGCCAAAGGGTTTAGTTTCTCAATCAATAGCCCTGGATTATGGTTGATGGCCTGTATGGTAATTCTTCCATTGGTTTCCTTGAATGCCGCGCACCTGTAAGAGCGGTGTCTTATATTTGCATTTTCACGATATGAGCGTCGTGATGGCTATTATGTGTTGTGTTAGACTGTTATTGATGTTGTGTCGTCCACTTGTGGGTTAGTAATATTAATATCTAAATTTTCGTTAATTTCATTTATTTGTTTAAATTATTAGGCTATATATGGCCAGATGAGGGCTTTATGGGACGTTCCTTTATGGGATCCCTTTAATTCGCCAAGGGTTTTAATGTTTAGCAAATATTTATTTGTATCTAGTTTTAGCCGTGATAAAGCTTTCGTCACTTATCTGTTTCTTCATGGCTCTTCTGCGTTCAGATTTCGCGAGATGCGATCTTGTGTCGGGGTAGGGGATTATGTCGAATTTGCTCTTTTTGCTTTCCTTGCGTTTTCTTCTATTCTAGTCAGTGTTGTGGCTTGATTTTGTGCTGTTCGTTTTCTTCGCTTCCTTCTTATCATGGCGGTACAGTTTTGGGGTCCGGGCGTCGAGGAGGTACCCGAATTGGAGGTAAGTGGAGTGATTTTTTGTGTCCTTTCTTATGTGCTGTTTCGACTTCTCTATTTTACCTGTGTCGTTGTTCCTGTTTCTTTCTTTTAGATGCATGAGTCTGATCCCGAGTCGGACGATGACGGCTATGCGTCGGAGGTGGGCTCCGTGGGCGATGAGGTGGTGGTTGATGGGCCTGACCCGTCCTATCCCTGTCATGGGATGGCTGGATCCAGCGTCTACGTCGATGGCCGGTGTGTCGTCTGCCGGCAACCCTCCACTTCGCCCGCTGCCATGGACGTGAGGCGCATGGCTGCTGGTGTGCAGGTTGGCGTCAAGATTTACATTTTTATTATCTTACCTACTAATACCTTACATCCTTCCTCTAGGCGTATCGTTTTAATATTTCTTTTTGTTTTCAGATTTCTTAACAGGTCATTTCCGCGGAGGATGAGCCCTCTCCGGGTGGATGGATTCCCTGCCACCGTGGGGACTGGGACGCTCCCGAGGAGTCCTGCCTGATATGTGGGCAGTCCCAGAGCGACCCAGCCTCCTGCCTTCCTCTCTCGGGCACGGAGGCAAGCTTCGTGTCATGTGCTTTCGTGTGTATTAAATATTGGATACTTATTTAATATTCACCTGATTTAAATGTTTTTGTTATAGGAGTGGATTCCTGTGCCCTGCCTGGGGTGAGGTGGATTCCTCCGGAATTTATTTGTATAAATTTATTGTGCAATATACTTTTTATTGTTATTATTTTGTGTACTGTGTATTCTTTCCCTACTCCTGTCACGGGTTTCCCTGTTTGAATTCTCGCGCGCTTGATTCGGCTAGTGTGCGTTTGCACACGCGGCGTTTGCGCGGTTTCCTGACGCGATCTACGTCGTAGGCGGTAATCCGTCGTCACCTGGCTCGGTGTGTATCTATTTGTTTATTGGAATAGGGCATTGTTCATTCCAAACTTGTAGTAATTAGTTATTCTCTCGCTTAATTTACCCTACTAGATCTTTGATTATGGGTCTTGATGCCTTGTCGTCAAGAAATTTGCAAAACTCCTAACCTCTTTGTGACCAGTAATGACTCCCATTACTGTAGTTTATTATTTAATAATTTATCGTTTGAGATTTGTGGCACCTAGAGTTCTGTATGTTGTTTAGAATATTTGTTAATGCATGTAGAAAGGTTGGATTTACTTCGTTTTATTTCACAGGGTTCTCTGGAAAGTTTTACTCCGATAGCTTGATGAAAATGATCCCTGCGTGTATGTTGTAAGTATTCGTTTATGACATTTTGGTGTATTGTTACCCCGGAGTTCAAGCATAAGTTTAAGTTTCGTTTTGTCCAAGTATTGGGCTTTCTGCTTTATATGTGTATATGCATAATTAATGACGGTCCTGCTTTCTGTGTGCAGGTCCGTGTAACGATCTCCCCTTTAGTGCGAAATATAATAGATTGAGTTATTTATTGTCACGTGTTTCGAACTACTATATGAAGATGAGTAGAAGAATGTAATACGGTGGCATTATAATTTGTGAGTTTTATAAAATTTCAACAATAGTATCGGAATTTATTTCTGTGTATTAATTATAGTTGGTTTACAATTTACAATCATACTATTGAATATATTAGAATCATTGGTATTATTAAAATAGTTTTATTAAATTATTCTGTTTTTACGAGTTATTATCTTTGTACTAAAATGTAATTTGTGTTTGAGGTCTGTGTAGCGTTCCTTGAAAACCTAGTGCAATTTCATGTGTATGTTTATCCCTGTATGTTTTTCAACTGCTTTATCTGTCCGACAGCGGTCTGCCACCGATTTTATTCGGACGTGGCTTGTCGTTACGTATGTAATTTATGTTTAATTGAGTGTGCTTGGGTTACTGTCTTATTTGTTCTCTTTTTGCTGATCTATCTTGTGTTTATTGAGATTTTCCTTCATTTCCTTAGTTTCCTGAAGTCCGAAGGAAAAATTGCTACCGCAACATGTGTGCCGATTTTGCGAAAATTTGTTTAGCGGGGCAACCGGCCTTCTTTGAGCAATGTTTGTTGTGCACCCAAGAGTCGCATTTCTCTTTGAATCCGAAAATGAGGGATGAGGCCGCCATGGTTGGGTCTCCCGAGCATCTGTTTAAGAGAATAGGGGTAAGCTTTTTGCTATTCTTGTCGTTAGTGAGTCGTTTTACTTTTTGGTTTTGATAGTTTTTAATATTATTTCTCTGGTTCCCCTTTTTCTTTCTATTAGGTTCCCTTTCGCATAGGTGCGCCGGATCTGTGCTCGTTGGATGGTACGCACTCCTTCTTTGATGCGTGCGTCCGCGACGTCGCTTCGGGCCGTCTTGCTCCTTGTTTACTGGCAAAATACTACTCCAGCGTCGGTGGGGATTACCTTTCGCTCTGCGAGTTACCGTGGCACAATCATCCTGCCCGAAATCCTGACGCCTTTGCTGCGTTCAGGGTTAATGAACCCTCGGTGTACGTGTCGGGACGGTATGCCCTGACTGACTTACATGCGGAGGACAACTACCTTGACAGCGCCAATATGATTCGGTTTGGCGAAGTGGGCTCGGGGAAGGTGTGGCTTCTTGTGCATCCCCGAAGTTTCTATGATTTGACGGTGGCTCTAGGGGACTCTATTGGCCGCTTGAGGGTTCTAGGGCGCGATGATGTTGTTAGTTGCTCGTTCTTTCTCCATGTGATACGTGTGAGATATCCTGGGCATAGTTAGACGCCCAGCAGCAGTTCTGTTGAGACAACGTTGCCGAGCTCGAGTCTGTCAGGTCGGGTCGCATAGGGCGTATTCCGATACCCGTTTAATCCTTTTGCAGTGTACTATCCCCCTGCACCATTGCCACCAATGACGAGTACCTATCCGTCATCCTTTCCGAGGTGTTCCGAGGTGCGTTACCGAGGTGTCTCATACACCCGTCGTGTATCTGCGAGCTACTACTCGCAATTTGGTCGCTTCGTCTGTTTGCAATGGTGGGTCGGATTTGACGCAAGAGAATATGTCAGAGTGGGCCGGTTATTGATACAATAGTGCTCTGGTTTCTGCTCCCGAGGCAGTTCTCGCGCCGATTGTTAGAAACGACTTCGACGACGGTGCTCCTGCTTATACTGAGTATTTTTCCGCAAATTTATCTGGTTCTTATCCCGTAATTCAAGACAGTACTTATAACGTTAGGCGTATGAATTCGGGAAATTACGAGTCTATGTTTCCGTCTGCCGGAGACTTGCTCCCGTCTTGCGGCTCCGTGACGTTATTTGAGGTCTCCCGCGGGGTACCTTCACGCGTAACTTTATGTCAGGACGCTTTACCTCATTTATAACCGCCGGCACTCGGCACGCCGCCCGAGCGGTCCGTGGTTGGGGTTGATCTCTCTAATGATTCGTCGTACCCTTCCTTCTTTATGCTATCGAATGATTCGTCATCGTATAGTACCGAGGTAGTCGCGCGTCCATCTTCCCGGTTATCGATTTCGAATAATTCCGGTCCCGTATTAGTGCCCTGTCCGATTTGTTGTGATTACATGTACACGCCTATTTATCAATGTTTAAATGGTCACTCAGTATGTAGTTTTTGTCGGGATAATACTACGGTTTGTGCTATCTGCCGCGGTCCGCGTGGCAATGTGCGAAACTTAGTGTTGGAATCTCTGGCCGGTGAGCAAACGCAGGCTTGTCGGTATCAATATCTGGGCTGCCGACAATTTCTAAAACCTGACGAATGGACTAGTCACGCTAGATGTTGCTCCTTTTCTCCCGCGAATACTCTCGTCCGTGGGTCGCCTTCGCCTATATTAGATGTTTCTTCTGAGTGGGCGGTACGTTCTGTCAATCCTCATCGAATTGTAACTGATAGCGATTCTGACAGTCTCTTATAGCGTATCTTTTATGCATCTCTTGTGACTGGTTGGACGAGTTAGCTTCTGTTTGCGCTCTTCTTACTTTTTTCTATATAATCCCTTTCCTTATTGCAGGTTCGACCAAGTTCCCGAATTCCTTATGAGCCTGGTAGGGGGCTAGTCCCTGCGCGGCCTGACCCTTGGGTCGGTATCACACCGCCTACTACGCCCTGGGACGATCAGCCTTTGGCACAGGAGCCTTCTAGTCCAACATCTTCTGTGCCGGACGATCTATTGAGGAATCTATTCCTGGATTCGGATAAGAACGGTGTTTCGGATGATGTTCCCGGAGGCGTTGCAATTGCTGAGTCAGGCGAGCTAGCTGCCGCTCAGTCGACTTCCCCGGCTCTTCCGGCTGAGAACTCTGACGAAGCAGATGCTCTGCTTCGTGATTTATTCACTTACCCTATCTGTGATAATTTCATCTATCCAAACTTTCGGTAGTGCGATAATGGTCACGCCGTGTGTGATAGCTGCCTATCCCGCTGTAGGGTTTGCCCTGTATGTCGGGGATCTGCTCCGGTCTGGAGGAACCGTCTGCTTCAAGAAATCGGATCCAGAATGCGCTTCCCATGCCGTCATCATCACTTAGGTTGCCCTGAGGTACCAGCTGCCGATGCCTGGTCTAGTCATAGTGACTCCTGTTCTTATCGTCCGCGGCCTCTGTCGCCTGGGACCCGTCGATCTATTGACTGGCACGCCTCCGAGGATTCCGATTATCGTTATCCCATTCTTCCGTGGTGAAGTGCTTACTTAATGTGTTTACAATGCTTTAATTTTTTGTGAGTTGTATATGATTAATATATATGGTTTTACTGGAGATTACAGTGAATATTTATTTAAACCCTAGTCTTGATCCAAGCGTTGTCTCCTACTAGTTTTCTCGTTAAGTCTTGTTTGTTTATTGATTTATGTTAGTATAATTTTTCTATACTTGTTTTTCTGAGCTGCTCGAGCCTTGCATCGTCCGGGGCTCGCTAGATGTTCGATTAAATGTTCCTTTATTTTATGCGGCGTCGGGGGGTCGCTAGATGTTCGAGCTTTTCTTACCGTTTATTCTTTATTAATTCAATGTAATTATTTCCTTAAATGTCATTATTGTTTAATTTAAAAGTTTCTAGTTTTGTATTCCGTTATCTTAATATTCTTATATAATGATTTTATTATTTTTTTCTGATACAATTGTTTTTTTTTATCTGATTCAAGTATTAGTTATTTTATTCGAATATTAATTATTTATTATTTTACTGGCTTATTCCCTTTAACCTTAGTATTATGTATTTTTTTTTTTTTTTTTTTGTTCAATTTTAATATTATTTATTTTTATTTATTACTTATATTTGTACCCTCTTAAGATTTGTATCTCAGTTGACTCGGTGTCATTTGTAGACTTAAGATTTCTATTATTGAGTTGAACAGGCAGTTTCTCGGTGGCTTCATGGGTATGTTTCTGTCGTGCGTTAACCGTTTGGATGGTTCCGCACAATCTTCACGCTATGAATACACGCAATACCGTCGGGCCATTAAGTCAGTTCCCGTATATGGTGTCGGGGTTGGCTGAACCCTGGGTGGCGTGCCCGTAGTTGCTGCCGTTCGATGGGTTGCTGGTTGATCGTTAAACGAGCCCTCCATTGGCTCTTCTGACCCGTCGCGGTTTTCTCCCATTATGGGACTAGTTTTCCGTTAGCTTGATCGTCTATTTGCGGTGTAATATGATAAAAATCTTTCCTTGGTCTGTAGATGGGAAGAGTGCGTTTTGGAGTGCTAGGGTGACTGTTGTTTGGAGCTAGGGGAATATGTGTGATTAGAATCGGCTGTGGGAAGTCTATACTTTCGTATGGTGTTTCTGCGCTTGGATTTCTCTTGCTGTCTCTCATTCCGTCGGGTATCTCCGTTTTCCCATATTTTGATTAGAACTCCTGACTTATCTTGTTTACTTATCTCCTCTAAGTCTACGGTGAGGCGAGTTCGAAATTTATTTGCCTTGCCGATCAATGTCTGACGGAGATTTGCGTCTTCGTTGAGTTCCATGTCATTTCTGTGAAATTTTGGCGGACTTCTGTTAAGGGTCTGCTTTCGTACGGGCCTTTTAGGGTCGTCGTTGTAATTCGCTCCCTGAGTTTGCGGTGTACTTGCGGCTTGAACTCCAAGTCTCATATTTTGTTCCTTGCAGAGTTTTCCTAAGACCTTGTTCGGATCTGCCTGACTGAGAATCGACTCGGATGTTTCACGTGAGTCGAATCATTTGTAGCATGTAGGGTATGTTTTCCCGGTTTTCTAGCCATATACCTTTTTGTAGACTCTCTTTTTACCAATCCCCATTCCTGCCTTGGGTTGCCATTCGTCATCTGAAGAGTCGTTTGGATCCGTGCTCTCGGTGTAAACTACGACTCGTCGTTTTCTTTCTCTTGAGTTTCCAGAGTTTTCGGATTCTGTTGATATCCTCTCTTTGTCTGCAGTATCGGCTGATTCCGGAAGCTTTTTGGATTTGCCTCTTTTCCTGGTTGTTTTAAACCGTAATCGTAGCGTCGTGCTCTTGTTTAACTGCCAACTCATACAATTCGGCTTTTGGTCTTTCTCGATTTTCTTCTCCTTCGTCGAGGATATGTTTTCTAGAGAGTGCATCTGCGTTTCCGTTGCGAGCTCCGGGTCTGTATACAATGTCGAATTCGTAGCCTCTGAGCTCTGCCTTTAACCTG
Source organism: Trichomalopsis sarcophagae (assembly GCA_024372645.1). Classification (NCBI taxonomy): domain Eukaryota; kingdom Metazoa; phylum Arthropoda; class Insecta; order Hymenoptera; family Pteromalidae; genus Trichomalopsis; species Trichomalopsis sarcophagae. Next base: position 24,665 of record QLSS01000520.1, on the reverse strand, counting down.
TTGAATCTGAGATCAGGTTTTTTCGTGGTGAAGAAATGTTTCAAGGGCTCCTGATCTGTTACTACTGTAAATTTGCGTCTTGCGAGGTAGTGTCTAAATTGATCTTTCGCGAACACGACCGCTAATAGTTCCCTGTCGTAGGTGGAATATCTTAGCTCGGGTCCCTTAAGGACTCTCGATGCATAAGCGCATGGCTGGTCGCTGCCTAACTGCCCTTGGCTTAAAATGACCCCTATGGCGTAATCAAATGCGTCGGTTATTACTAAAAAGGGTATAGTTAAGTCCGGTGCCTTCATCAAAGCTTGCTGATGCTCTACTTTCCACACGAAGGGCTCGTTCTTTCTCAACAGTCTAGATAGAATTGCTGCTGATTTAACGAAGTCTTTGATAAAGCGCCTGTAATAACCTGCGAGTCCTAAGAATCGTTTGATTTTCTTGGCAATTGTTGGTACTGGAAATTTATTTACTGCTTTTATTTGCTTAGGATCTGCTCGGATTTTTCCTCCTCCAGCGATATGTCCTAAAAAGTGTGCCTCTTGCTGTAGGAATTGACACTTCATGGGCTCGATAGTCAAGTTGGCGTAGTCTAGTCTCTTCATCAAGCGTCGGAACTTCTTACCGTACTCTTCAAGATCCCTAGCGAAAACGATTATATCATCTAAATAGACATACAGTTCTATCCCTTGTAGGCCTGCAAGTGCTAAGTCCATCAGGGACTGAATGTCGAAGGAGCGCCTTTGAGTCCCATGCCTAAACGTTGATAGCAGTAATGGCCGAATGGTACAGTAAAGGCTGTTTTGTGGGCATCTGCGGGGTCCATTGGTATCTGGTAGAACCCGGTCCTCAAGTCTATAGCGGTTATGTACCTAGCTGAGGCGACGCTGTCAATAATATCTGCTGTATTGAGAATCGGGTAGCTATTTCCTACCGTTACTTCGTTCAGTTTTCTAAAATCTGTTACTAGTCGTCATCTTTTCGTACCGTCCGCTGCGGCTTTTTTGATATCACGTATGTAGGAGAGCTGTAGGGTGAATCTGTTGGTCGGATTATGTTGTCTTTCAGCATTTGTTTTATCTGACGCCCTAACTCCTCTTTCTCTTCCTGACTTGGTCCGTATCCTTTCGATCGTACTGGGACATTTGTAATAGTAGGTATCTTGTGCGACACTAGTGTTGTTGCTTTGAGTTTCTCTCCGGGTAGCCCAAAGATATGTGGCTTCTCTCGGATGATTTCTTTAACATGAGTTATTTCTTCCTCCGTTAAATCCTTAAGTGTCTTTGGATCAAGAAGTTAAAAAATTCTTTCGGCCCTATCCTCGCTTTCATTGGAAAATATTGACCGTATTTTGACTATATCTGCAGGTTCGTCTTCTTCTAGATTAAATTCTTCTCCTCTCTCTTTAATGGCTACGCAGGCTTCCAGTGTTACCTCTGGTGGATTTAACTCTACCTCATACTCTGTAGTATTAACGCATAAGGCGTGTACTTTGCCTTCTTGGTTAATACCAATAAAATTTCCAAAGTATAACCCTTTTCCTAAATTTTGTAAAGGGGCAAACCCTACTTGCTCTGATCTATCGCTTGATCTTGCGTAAATCTCTTGTCTCGTAGATGCAGGTATAATAAATCTTTCGTCTTGAATAAACGGTATAATCGTCTGTCTAAATTCTATGCACCTGTCTGCAGGATTGACCTTTCCACCGTATATTGAAAGCACATCCCATCCTAAGATTCCATTGGTATCAATGGGAACGTCGCACTCTAGTCCCTCTAAACTCATATTTGTCCTACCTAAACTTAACCATTCGCCCGGCGTAACTCCGTTAATGGCAATTACATATTGTTTATCAATTATTGTCTTACTAGTCACGTTACTCGCATTAATCAACGTAACATCAGCTCCACTATCTGCATAGAAACGTGCTTTCCTGCCTTCTAACTTTTCGCTCATAAGTTCTACGATCGGTGGTTTACGTCCTGATGTAGCAAATCGTATTGAGTACTTTTGATTATTAACTTTCTCCTGCACATTGGGTTTATTTTCTGTTTCGACTGCTCTTTTAACTTATTAAACTGTACGGCTATCTCCTTTATTTGCCTCTTTGAATCTTCAATCTTCTCCAGCTTTTTACTGATTTGCCCCTCTACTTTCTTTTCTTGTGTTTGCGTCGGTTTCGGATTCGGTGGCTTGATGTTTATTGATTGCCCGATACCCCAGACTGGTAACGAGCATCCTGGTAGTTTAAAGAATCTTCGAACTGATTTCTGGCATTTCTGTTATCTTGTCTATTACGATCACTGTTATGATTGCCGTTGTTCTAATCATTGTAACGAGTGTTATTATTGTTGCCTCTATCGTAGTCGCGTCTATTGTCAAATCCTCTATCGTTTCCCCGATTATCAAAATCCCGATTGTTTCGACGATTTTCGAACCCACGATCATTACGCCTGTTGTCGTATCCCCTATTATCGCGCCGATTATAATTTTATTGTCGTCTCTATTATTGTTGTACCTATGATTGTTGCTATAAATCCTGTCATTGTCTCGATTATTGTACCCATTATTGTTGCTATAGTTTCTATTATCGTCTCGATTATTGTACCCGTTATTACTGTTATAAATTCTATTATCCCCACCGTTACGTTCCCCTGAATACCTGCGCACGTTGTTCTTTCGATAAGCGCCGTTTTGCTTTTCATTATTTTGAAAATGTTACGTGTGAAGGTCGATGGTTTTGTTCTCCGTGAGGTGTTAAGCTCACGGTTGCTGCGAAAATACCGGGGTAATGAATGAATACGAGAGATTATCGGTGAACGTGTCTGTTTATTAATCGTTATTCACAATGGACTGATTGTATGAAAGAGAGAACGCGTATTAAGGTGATCTCGGAGAATGTGCGTTCTAAGTGTACGATCCTATCTGTCGTCTCCGAGTCAAAACTACCGGAATCGAGAGCGAGCGCTCGCATGCACCCCCTTTTATAGTCTCCTCGGGTGGTGTGATTCCTACCCGCGCGGTCATCCAAAATCGTGGACGGGAGGTTATGCTGAGTCGAAAGAAACGGGCTTCGGTGAGTCCACGCTGTTGCTATGCTCGTATTTGGCGACTTATGCATCGATTGCATTATAACTAGCAACGCTATATACGTGTGAATATTCACACGTGACAATGAATTTAAAAAAAATCACCTTTTTCATTTTATCTGCCGAACAAAGCGGTCAATCCCTAGGACCAAATGGGGAAAAGTAGGTAATTTTATTCTCTTTAAAATGCATATTAGCTGAATTGTTTGTAACGATAGGATGATTAAATAAAATCCAAAATAGTGTTATTCAAAAGTCAAAAATTGGCCATTAAATAAAAAATAATTAGAACAATAAAAAATACATGTTTTTCTCGAATTCAGAATCCAAAAATATACATGCATGTCAAATTTTATTGATATTCACCGAGTAGTTCCAGAAATCTTACGGTATAGATACACACACATACACACACACACGTCTATACGGACATTTTCTAAAAACACGTGATTTGAACTTCTAACACACCACAAAGTATATTCTAGAAGTTTTGACGAAACTCAAAATTTTACTATTACAAAGCTTCCTCTAGGAGGAAGCAAAACACTATGTTATGATGTAGTTAAAAAAAATTTGTTCAAAAAAATTTCCAAAAGCTTTTTAAGATGCAACGCACTTTAAAAAGAATGATTTTCCTAGATATCGTCGTCGTAATAATGAAAATAAAAACTATGTTACAACAAAAGGCTTTATGGTAAACCTGGAAAGGTTTATAACAGAATCGTTGTTCCCTATAATCCAACTCTCGGATATAAAATATAACTGCCATATTAATATTAAATATTGTGCATCTATTATGAGCATCAAATATTTATACAAATATTTACACAAAGGACATGATATAACTTTAATGTGAGTAAAAATGATGAAAATAAAGCAATACACGATGAAATAACAGAATACATGGATTGTAGATACGTAGAAATAATAAAAATGGTATATTTAAGAATTACCAATTTGTGCTTATTCTCATAGTGTAGTTAAATTAGCCATTAATTTATAGAATCAGCAAAAAATAATTTTTTATAAAGACAACATTGATATAGATTCTCTCAATCACGAGACAACTAGCACGAACTGTTTGGGAAAAATACAAGAATTTTTTTTGTGAAGACTTTTTAGTAACTTGAATTCATTTGCATGGCATGAAAATTGTATTGTTTTCTTGTTATGAAAGTAAGCTAAATAAAAACTCAAAGACTTATAACATAGCTTGCTTTTCTTTTTACCTTCGCTTTACTTTTTAAATTTCTGAACCAGCAGTAAAACTTTTTTTATTTTAAAAAAATGCGTTATCCTCGAAGACACTGGCACACCAATTTGCAACGAACGTGGGGGTTGGCGAGCGAAGCGAGTAGGGGGAGGGTAGTACCCTGTTACGTCGTACGCCTCCACATTCATGTCAGCATCGACTCAGCGAAACGCTCAACACACAATTCAATATGTAGCAAGCGAGCGATACTTTTCATGCATACTATAACAGTAATTTTAAGTGTGCCAAATAAAATCTTGTAATAAACGAAAGATTTAAAAAGCCTTACTCTCGGTTAAACAAACAGTTCATACGAGATCGCGGACTCCGTACGTCGCGCCGTTCAACAATTGGCACCGTTATTGTAAAACCGAAACGTCGCTACACCGCGAATAAGATTTTTCGTTACTTTTTATTCATAGATTTTATTCATTTATTATATACAATATTCTAACCATCGCGAAGAATCTGAATAAATTCTATATTCTCCTATCTCAATTTCGTGTTTGTTCAATTTATTTATTGCGGAAATCCCTCTCCATACGAGTGCAACCCATTTCAATACGAATACTTTACTAATCTGGTACGAGTAGAACGAGTAGCTGTCTAGTTTCCAGAGATTCATCGCAAAAGTAAGTGCTTTTATTTATCTATACTAACAGTGAGAGAGGTAGAGTACTAGGCGCGTACTAACATTGTTTCTAGCCTTGCCACTACCCATAGCATTACGTTTCTGCCTATTCGAGTGTGGATAGACAGAACGAAACAACCCCCCCCCCCCCCCCAGTGTTGATGAAAAAGCTTTTTGAAATCAGACTTTTTACTTACTAGCAAAGTCCAGCGCTCAGTTTTGTTGCCTATTCATTACTTGACCTCTAAGACTTTACTTAAAATTTTACAATACTTTCTTTAAAAAGTGATACTGGAAAAGTAATGCCGCTGAAAATTCTAAATTCAAATTTCTGATTCAGAATGATTTCAAAATAATGATTTTATTGTTATAATTAAAATTACATTTTAAATGCTGGCGTCATTTAACACAGATGTCGCTTCATAACCAATCAGAATCACGTATTAAATGCTTCACTCTTGGAGATTACTCTCGCAATCCAAAATTTTAACATTATTAAAATCAAAACTGTGTATTGGATTATACTTAAGGTACTTCATTTGGCCCAGTGGTGCTAAATTCATGGTTGAATTAGAAAATTAATTTTTTTAAATATTATGCAGTGTTATCAAGTGTGAAAACTCTAGAATCTTTAGTTTTGTATATCAAAATATTGATAGAAAGAGCATCAAATATTCTCAAAACTTAGAAAAGTGAGAAACACTGCGCGCATATAGATATACTGATAGCATAGAATTGAAACTTTCGATTGCTGTAACTTTTCAAAAAGCACCGCTACCAATTCTAATTTTTTATTTCCATGAATCGTATTATAATTTTACATTAAGTACATCTAGTTTTTCAAAAAGATGCAAGATTCATTTTCTTCATAATTAAACAAAATGTATACTAAATTTAGACTCAGCCTATGCTTCCCATGTTAAAATAGACAACTTCAAGACCCGATATCTTAAAAAATCATACCGCTTGGGGAGTAAAAAATTTTACCACGTTATAGAGGACACTTCATAGGATATATTTACAAACTTACAGCAATTTCTAAAAATATTAATCATTTAAGTGAACTATTTTAATGTGTATCGGATTTGGTAGTATTTTAACATTAGAAGTTTTACTGTGCTCATCAATCCTTGGTTTTAAGGTGGGTCTGGAGAGGTAAAAGTGGGGTGGGGGTCGCAGCGAAATCTTCGATTTTGACTATTATGCGTGTGCTGTGGACACAAATGGTCAATGTAATAGCCTTGGCTAAAAACATTTATCCACGCGTGCGAGCGCACGGAAAAAATATTACTTTGTGTTTGACTCGCCATTGCTCGAGCTAGCCTTAACTAAATGACTTAAAAAAACGCTGCCAATTCATTGGCACATAGCTTCCTCCAACTAAATTTACAAAATGTAACGCTTTTTCTTAGATTGAGTATGCTTAATAGTAACATCCCATAATAGTTAGTAAAAACTGGAACCCAGTTACGCTTGGGATTTTGCAATTCGAGGTTAGATATGAAAAGCTCGATATTAACATGCTTTGTGGGAGTTTCCGTTGAAGGTATTGAATAATGATTTCTATGCGAAAACTTGTTTCCGAAAAATTGAGTCTGACCGGAAACTCGCTCTCACGGCTCCCAGGAGACGAAAATCGTATGACACGCGCCTTAGCCATTTGAGCCACGCGAACTTTGTTATACGATGTGCACAGACTGCGGAACGTTTTAAGCCTCTACATGCAATAGATGCAAAAGTTATAAACATTTGAAGTTGAGAATCGAGTGCACGCGAGCGTGAGGTTAGGTCGCTTCACATGCATGCAGTACGTGCTTAGTATAGCCATTTTGGCACTCTAATTTTTCCGGCTATATTTACGTTTCGATCTTTTTCTCATTAAAATAGTTGGTAAATTGAATTTTTAAGGGTACTAATTGATTCAGCATGCCATTCTCTTGCTAAAAGTAGGCCTTATTTATTAAATGTTGATTTACAAGCATAACAAAATTTTTGAAATGGTAAAGAAACTAATTTGTTGATATCGTACTCTGTGCAAAAGTTTATGTATTATTCATGGAAAAATTTATTTTTCTCTCGCGATAATGAATACAAAATTCAATAAAATGTAACGGATAATTATTTAGCGCATCTTCTCTTTTATAAGAAACGACACAACGCCATAATAATTGGCATCTTTTATGATGTCGTAACTAGAGGTGTCAAAAAAAAGGATTTTTTCTCTACAGTCAAAAAAGAGAGAGGATATTCCAAGCACTGCAACGTCACTCAAGAATCCAACTGTATATCTGAAAATCTTTCAAGGAAATCGAGAAGGAGTATTCACAACACCAAAATTCGAAAAGGGCAATCAATCTTAATCATTATGGAGCTATGGCATGGTTTAATTCTGACAGTACTCATACAGTAAGTACATTTCATTAAATTTAAAATTTTTTATATAATACTACATCCCGGGGAAATCGGATTGCGCATATAATTAAAAATCAGAAATTCAGAGCCTAACTTTAAGAGCATGCATTAATAATCAAACATTTACAAAAAAAAGAGTATATTTTTTCTTCTGCACAGGTGGTTTACGCACACTTAGGATAAAAAAAACACCATCCCATCCACGAGCCTGCTTAGTAGCGGCCTACTCCTTGACCTGCTCTGTAGCGGTCTTCTCTCAGGCTTTACCCAGATCTGCTGTCTTAGCGGTCATCTTTCCTGGGCCAAATTAATTGCGGCCTATCCTTCGATCTGTTTAAAACAGATCACCATATGAAAAGAGTGTTTTATCTCATGAGTGGCAAAACTTGCAGCTTAAGCAAAAATAAAAGCAAACGGAGCGGAAAGAAAATACTCTTACTAAAACTAACAACAGAAAAATCAACTCTTAAAGGAGTTAAGAATTATTTATAAAAAGATTGATAAGCTCTCTTTCACACACGAATCTAATCAAAGAGAAACAGAAACCATTAAATAACAGCCAGTTCAAACGCTCTGAATTTAAAACGGAAATAGGAACAAAATTTGACAAATTATATAATTTTGCAACAAGTATCAGGACTTTTCAATCTAAATAAAAATAAGAGATCACCCTCCAGAAATACGGTACCATCGCGCTATAATAGTTTACATGACCTTGATCCGGCAAATTTAATAAATGAACAGGATCGCGAACCGCAATTCACCACACCTATCATGAACATAAAGGAAGTGCTTTTACATTTCCGAATACTAGTACAATCACTCATATACCACAACAGTTTGCCACCTCAGCACATAATACGGGCACCATACAGACATATTACTCACGGCATACCGCTCTCAGGTTACGAAATTCAGTCACCTTTTATCCCGATTTCTAGTATCCAAAAAACACAACAGCCTCATACTACAAAGCTACTCAACAGACTCACTACGATCTACGAGTCTGCTCCCAGCATTGATGATAATGATCGTATATACAGAAATAGAACGGCAAATAGTGAAGCATTACAACACTTCACATTTGGCCTTAGGTCCCCTCTTGATCACCAAGTTCGCAGCGATCATCCCAAATCACTTGGCGAAGCTATTAGACTCGCTATAGAATATGAATGCAAGCAAAGCGCGCGTATTAATAAATATCAAAACACGAATAACCAAAATGCACCACACGCGCAATTAAATTTCACCACTGCAAAACAAGCACAATCGAAAAACGAGCCGACCAACGGTAATAAAAATTCAAATACAAACGTAAAAGAGAAGGAGGCGCTTTCCTTTACTTGTAATTATTGTGGGTCCAAGGGTCATTTACAACCTGCATGTGAAAAGCGGAAGAAAGAAAAAGGATTTGGCAACAATTGCGGCAGCATCGGGCATACTATAGAGATTTGCCGTACCAAGGAATATGAGTTAAACAATGGTCGAAATAATAATAATCCAAATACGAATAACGGGAGACGTAATGACAATGACAATCAAAATAATTACAACAATTATGGGAATCAAGATAACGGAGGTTAAATCGGAATAATAATAACAACAACGGTTAGTTCAATCGCAATGGTGATTTAAGAAATAACAACGCATCTCGCTACGAAGGAAACAACAATAATGTAAATAATAATAGTAGACCAAACAATATACGCCCAGAAGAACAATACAAGAACAATCATTTAAACTAGATACCTGCTCGATTCAATCCTCAAGTGTCGAGCAGACAGGATGTATGGTTTTAAATAACAAGAAGCTGTCACATGAACCCGAATTCCCACAGCGACATCATGCAGCAGGGAATCTGAAACCCTGCCGCGAACCAACTGATACCGTGAGTCGTAGCGGCCTCAGTGATAAGAAATCAAGCTGCCATTCTTATAAACTGCCACCTTCAACTGCACAGAATAATTCGACATGGGTACAGAGAGTAGCAGAAAATAAATCTGAAAATACTGCTACAAATAGTTGCAAACAACCTAATACTGCTGTCATCAGATGGGCGAGAGCAGGGCGCTCGCCACCACTAATATCACTTCAAAGTGAATATATAATAAGAAACAAGGCCGATATTTACATTGATACAGGGGCCGAAATTTCCGTAGTTAAGAGAAAATATGTTAATGAAAATATATCACAAATTCGCAAGAACACAATACTTGCGATTAGAAGTGTCGTATCTGGCAAATGTACGACTCTGGGCACATTAAATATGGATATTGGTCATGGTATTACGTGCAATTTACACATTGTCCCCGATAGCTTCCCCATTGACGTTGCGGGTCTCATCGGATGCGATATCATACGCGAATACAACGTAAGGGTGGATTTTTCAAATAAAACACTACAGTTAAAAAACACTCATTTCCGTTAAAACACAACATTTCCGTTTAAGCGAGAAGAAACTTTCACTATACCAGCCAGATCACGCCAAATTATATTTGCAAAAGCTACTAACCCAGAAGTAAAACTTGGATATGTCCCAATACAAAACGTAGGACCAAACATATTATTTGGAAATTTTCTCGCAACTAACAAAAATAATATGCTTTACGCATACTGCTACAATACAGGCCACTGCCCTGTAAAGATACCTGTACCACATGTTGAACTTATCGAATGTCTCACTCCTAGACATCCTAGCGGCCATGTGATCTATGAGGATCACATTGACGCTTATAATTACGTAAGCATACGTAAACTATTTTTCAACACTAAAGAACCCATTGACGTCGCTGTGAAAAATAGAATTTTAGCGGAAAATCCGGATTTGGGAGAAGAAAGAATAGATAAAATCATGTTCATCATAGACACAGAAGGTTGCACCGAGGAAGAGATAAAACATGTGCGTGATTTAATAAAAGATTTCTCGGGAGTGTTTGGTTTAGATGGTGAACCTTTGCCAGCAACGAACGTACTTCAACATGTTATTAAACTACAAACAGGGAAAGTCGTAGATGCCAAGCGTTTCCGACTTCCGGTAAATTTAAGAAAACATTTAATTCATGAGGTAGAAGAATTAAGAAACAACCAAATCGTGGAACCTTTGTACTCGGATTTTTGCAGTAACTTATGGATATTTTCCAAAAAGCCAGACGCCAACGGTAACCAAAGATGGCGACTAGTTGTCGATTTCACTCAACTAAATGATGACACAGAGGGCACGACTTGGATACTACCATTTACTAGTGACATTTTGGAACTTTTAGCCTCGGCAAATGTCATTACGGTTGTTGATTTCAAACAAGGCTTTCATCAGATTCCTATCTATCCTGATTCAGCGCCATATACTGCATTCAGCACTCCAGTAGGCACTAATGGCTTTCAACATTTACAGTTAAAAGAATGCCTATGGGCCTGAAAACTGCTAGCAACACTTTCTAACCGGCCATAGCTAACGACATAGCATAGCTAACGACATAGCAAAGCTATGTCGTTAGCTATGGCCGGTTTACAGGCGGAGGAAGTAGCCATTTATTTGGACGACTTCATGATTTTTGGCAAAGATTTGGAGGAACATGCCAAAAGATTCAAGAGAGTCATGCAACGACTAGTAGAAGCAAACTTAACTATCGAGCCGAAAAAGTGTCAATTTTTAGAACGGGAAGCTGCAGTTCTGGGACACATTGCCAGAGGAGGATGCATACGTACAGATCCTAAAAAGGTTGAAGCTTCGGCAAAATATCCAATACTATAGAATGTACATAAAGGATTTTGCCAAAATAGCTAAACCACTTTATGATTTATTAAGCAAAAATGTAAAGTTTCATTGGGACGAAGAGCAACAGGCGGCTTTTGATAAACTTAAAGAAATACTATGTAGTGAAGCGGTTCTAGCAGCCCCAGATTTATTCCAACCGTTTATTGTTACATGTGACGCAAGTGACTATGGGCTCGGGGCTGTCATAGGTCAAGGTAAAATTGGACAAGATCGACCGTGCGCTTATGCCTCAAGACCACTCAAGGGCAGCGAGCTCAGATATTCAACACATGACAAAGAACTCCTCGCCATAGTATTCGCAAAGGAGCACTTTAGGTATTGGTTGTATGGACGAAAATTCACAGTAGTCACAGATCATGAACCACTCAAACACTTTCACAGTACAAAAAAAAGTGGACTTTTTGTTTGTATACTACGTCGAAATAACCTGTTGGTTTCAACAGGTTATTTCGACGTAGTATACAGACCGGGACGTATCAATGTAAATGCAGACATCAAAAACTATTTGAACGCTATGCTTCAAAATCGGCCGGACAAAATCACACACTCACATGCAACAAGAACTTAAGGGACGAAAAATCAAAATCAAAACAAAACACATCATCCATGCAAAATCCAGCCATTAAAACGAAAAGACCAATCAAGCCTACTTTACTACACAGGTCATTACCAAATTTAATAATTTAACGAATGATTTTCAGCCACCAATCCATTCCACACCTAAATCTCCACCCGAAGAGTTGCAACAGGAAAAAACAAATAATCTATCACTACAACATGATACCCCAAATAATGCACACCCAAACCAAACGCTACCCGAAATAGCAATGAAGATACATGCAAAACTGAGAGTGAACATTAAAGAAAAAGATCACAACGGTAAAAATGGCATACAAGTGGATATTTGGGAAACTGATTCACAGTCAAGATGAGCAAACAATACTAACAAAGCAATACCGAGCACACTACCTAACATCTCTCACGGGGAAGAGATGATCACAACACACGCATCTCGAGAGGTAACGCCAGAACAAAATAACAAAATTGCTATAAGTAGTAACACCTCCATCGAGGAAATTATAAACATTGCCAAGAACAACATCAATGACGGGGAAAAACCAAACGTTGTGAAAAAAAACTTGGACAATAATCCAACGTATAACAGCATGACTACCGTTAGTGGCTTTTTGGCCAATGAGGAACCGGAATGTGGAGCATCAAACACATCCTCGGAAAACTCGGAGCCTCTTGGAATACCAGTGTCCGTCTTTGAGGCATTCGACGACTTCGCATATGTCCCACGTCAAGCCGAACGAGAACAAGTAACAGAGTCAACAACTCCAGATACCTCAGTCTCCTATCTTAGAAGATTCAGAGTATTCGATTACGAAGATTACTGTACAGACCCACATGCAAACCTTATACATAGCGACGACATAGAACCATACCATAGGCAATTGCTTATTTCATTCTATTATTAAAACAGCAAAATTAAATTACTCGGCTCTTGGTCTCAGAGCAAAATTAGCGCTATCACCTTTCTTACAAAATTGCAGTAGTCCTCAAGAAGCTTTAAACATTCTACAATCACCCACAGGATACGGGGACGCCGATTGCGCATATATTTTTGCTTGGGAATTCAAACAAAATATATGTATACATTACCAACAGAGAAACGAAACAATGGACTACTGGCACATCACTACAAACCAAACACACGACTATATACATTTACATCTAATCGGCAGACATTTCACCCTATACATAAGGGCAGAATCTGATGCACTACCTGACTCCGAAAATTCCGAATCTAAAGAATCCTATAACGCAAACAGTGGCAAAAGGCATCCGCATGAGGCGAGCAACAAGCAAAATCCATTAAAACAAAATTGTTCGCAAACCTCAAGAATCCAGCATGCAGATAATGTTCGGGTTCTGCAGAGTCGTTTACTTAATTTTGAATTTCGCGCCGTAGCGCGGCGAGCGTTGCGGCGAGAGCGGTCGAGCGCATGCGCGCGCCGCTGTGGGCCTCTGCCATTTTGGGCGGGCTCTGGCGCGCGGGAGCACGTTTCGTTCAGTTCTGACAGCTCCTTTCGAGTTATCAGTCGTCGCTGCGAATTTCTTTTGTTTGCGCCTAGCGAATCTTGTATTAACAGCGTGCGAATAGAGTCGTTATTAACGTCCTTTTCAGGACGATCGACTCTCCTTTTTGTATTTCCGTGCGTCGCGTGTGTGAGTGCAATTTTGAGTGCGGTGTGCTGTTTGAGTGTCTTCTTCGAGTGTTGGGACTTCGGCCACGTGCGAGTTTCCTCGACGTGCCGATCTCCACCCGGCGATCGCTACCTACGCGGCAGGGCTGAAAAGGTCTGCCCGTGGTCCAGGATTGGTTCCCTCGAGACGTCGAGGCATCCTGCGACCGAGGAAGGTGCATCCCATCCACGTGCGGCCAGGGCTTTACGTCGCGCCGTCCACGTCCCGTTTGCGATTCAGGTAGAAGAGCTCTCCAGCGTGCGTAAAGGTACCTCGCGGCGATAGTGTAATTTAAGTGCGTTTCTTTATCTCTCTCTTTTATTATTGATTTATTAGAGTCTCTTTCCTGTTCTGCGTCAATTGTAATTGCGTTTCTTTCTCTCTTTTTGATCTAATTTAGAGTCTCTTTTCAATTGTAAAATTTCTTTGTTGATTAAAATAAATCATTCGCTTGCCCCGGCTTTTCTCTCTTATTCGCGAGAGTTTTTACGCTGAGGCAAGTTGTCTTTTTCCCGCGAAATTTGTGTACATCGATTTATTCACCCAACCTTCCCTCACCCATTCCACCATTTTAATTTTAATATATATACATTTTATTTGAACTCATTAACTTCAATTCAGATAATAATGGTCCTACCACACCAAAATCAGCCGATATGAGCACAAGACAGGCATTGATTGTCGAAAGAGGCAAAAATGCACTATTGAATCGATATCTTATAATAAACACAAGACCACCAAGAGAAAAACCTCCTTGGTCAATACCAGAGAATCAAGTACCTGCATTATTTACAAAACTGCAGGAAATTACAGAACATCCATTTAGATACAAAGAAAATATAATCTTCTTATTAACCACGGACATATTCCTGGAAACGGAAATCCTTGATGCTATGCTGGAAAGAGGATATATAAACGAAAATATTCTAAGAAGCACCGAAAGAAATTTGGGAGACGTTTTCATAACTGATTTCAAAGGCATGAAACTTTTCGGATTTTTCATCAAAAGTCACATTAATGAGAAACCGCTCAAAGCGCATTTAAGAAAATACATTAAAAATCTAAGAACTGAAATCACGAAATCTAATATAAATTCTTTTGCACTTATTAGAGACCTAGGAATTCTAACTCAGAGTGGGCGGATTTCGTGAATCTATTTGAAACAATCCTCAATGACATACCAGCCATCGGAATTATCTATCTTAATACTTTACCTGTTCCTTTGGTGGCGGACAAATACAATCTAATTAAGGAATACCACGAAGCCGCTATGGGAGGACATAGAGGTATAAATAAAACTATAAGTAAAATCGCGAATGATTATTACTTGCGAAATATGAGACCAGACGTACGGCAATTTGTGTTGGGCTGCCCTCAATGCCAAACCAACAAACTTATTCGGGTAAAAACTAGAATGCCTCTAAAAATAACGGACACACCATCAAGATCCTTTCAGAAAGTCTCAATGGATTTTTACGGTCCATTGAAAAGTTCAAAAGGTTACAATTATATTTTGACAGTGCAAGACTGGCTTACAAAATATTGCATATTGATACCGGTAAGGAGAGCAACAGCTGAAGAGGTTGCAAGAGCATTTACGAACAAAGTAATATGTTATTTTGGCCCGCCAGCAGCTATTTTAACAGCTCAGGGAACACACTTCCAAAACAGACTCCTGGAGGAATTTGCTAGGCTATTCAAAATAGATAAGTACTGCTCAACAGCCTATCACCTGCAATCAAACGGCGGCATCGAGAGAATGCATCATACACTGACTGAATATTTAAAACAATAGATGGAATCACAAACAGATTGGAGCAAATGGCTTCCTATTTGCCAGCACGCATATAACTGCACGGAACACGAGGCATCGGATTTCACACCCCACGAATTAGTCTTTGGACAAAAACCACGAATACCATCAAGCTTCCAGCCGAGAGACGCTGACAAATCTGTAACTTAGAATCAATACATTACAGATTTAATAAGCAATTTATCGCAATTACAAACCTTGGCGGCAATGAATATAGTTCAGGCAAAATATAGATCTAAAGATTACTATGACAAGAACCTTAACGTAAAACATTTTAGAGAAGGGCAGCTAGTCTATATGCTTAAAGAATCGCAGAAGGGCAAGCACGACAGAGACTACGAAGGACCGTACGAAATCATCGGCATAGATTATAAAACTAAGAATGTCAAATTGAAAAACGGCGATGTAATCGAAAAAAAACGATCATGGATAAAATTAAGAGGTGCACGGCACTCAAGGGTCCACCGCCTTGCCTTCAAAATATATTACAACACACTGAGATAAACTCATCGAATCACAGCAATAATTCAAATTCACAGAATTGAATTAGAACACCATCTACAAGTTCAATCATTGTGTATAATAGAACACTCAACATTTCATCACTCACGTCGTACTAACACACCGTTCAATTTAATTGTAAAAATATCACCATATTAATTCCGCGGCCATAGGGCATACGACGTTGCGCGCAAAAATAACACATTCATACATTCCTCTGCGGCAAGTATATCAAACTCTCCATCATATAATTAATTCTGTTGTCATGAAAATTTTTTTCTCACTCACCCTGTATACTGCAAATTATTGATCAACAGCACATTAACCGAAAAAAACGGCAATAATCAGTTTAAAGTTTTAAGGTTAATCAATACTATATAACAGTCAACTTCAAAAACATTAAATTTCAAAAATTTTACCTCTCAATCTATATTTTACAAATCATAGAGGCAGAGAGAGAGAGAGAGGGGAAAATTTATGGTTATATACATACTTGATTTATATGTAATATTTTATATGTATAGGAATATAGGGAGTGGAGAGGTATTCGCAAATAAGAACACAAAATCTTATTACCATAGGAATACATTATATTATATAATCAATAAAAGATGAAAAAGAAAATATGTTTACAAATTTAACTATTAGCACTCATCACAACTTCAAACAGTAGGAAGTTGACATGACACCGGCACTGCAACATCCTCTGGTACGACATGCTCCCTTCCTGCACGTCCCACCGCAGAGATATTATACTAGGCCTCTCCTCCGTGCCTAGGTGCTTTACGCTGGAGGGCAGATAGGCTGGTCGTCGTGGCACAGTGCAGACAATCTCCGAATAAGGCTGCAACAAACAAAAAAAAATTTATAAGATTCATACAGTAAAACATTTTAGAATAATAAGAGTTAAGCAAAGCGTATAAATTCTAACCTTTCCCCACGGACACCTATATTTGAAGATCTTGGTGCGCCTCCCTCTATATTCCACGATTTCGCATCCCGTGGTAAGCACATCACCGAAGTACTCAGGATCAAATTCCTCGTAATCCGCCCTCTCCATTGCGGGCCACATCGCCACGCGTGTCCCGAGCTGCAACAATATAGAATTGAAAATTAAAATTTCATAACAACATATTTTAAAGAAAAAGCGTGTTAATACAAAATATATACTTACATATCCGTCATTCGGGCATATAACAGGAAAGCAGGTCTCACCGCGATCCCCCAAAAGGTAACGGCCACCATCCGCCTTCCAATTCCCAAAATCAGCATAATGCTGCATCCTTGTCTCCACGTGAAATACTAAATCCTGTAACAAAAAAAAAAACATATATAAATAATTATTACGATATACAAATTAATAAGCACCTTTTCGCACCGCTCATTCACATCATAAACAAACACAACACACGCCATATCTTCACTCATACTCACTAGCAAGAATACATATCCTCAATCACTCTTATATTCGCAAAAATTTACGCGGAAACGCACACACACCTTATTCATTCACACACACTCATGACACAAACCGCACAACATGCACCTAGGCTAACATTTACATCCATTCACACAAAAACACCCGCATCTCACCTGGCATATACGTTTTTAGCAAATTAAAAACACTTACAAATCAGCAATTTTACATACACTCGCACACATTTTTTTATACACGCACACGATCTCATCCATGCAAGCAAATAATCCACATATACAGGCAAGAAAGCAGACAAACATAAAGTTTTCACTTACCACATCACGGAATCGGCATTGCAGACGATCTATCAAACGCTGGTGGACTATTACTCCAAAACGCGTCCGATCCAAACTCCTGAACAAAAACATAAGCTTCATAGCCTGTCAAAGAAGCCGTAGCCCACTTTGCCAACGACATCGCGCAGGGCAGGTCGAATGGCGAGTTTATTGGAGTCGGCACGGAGCACATTATTAAAACTTGGAGACACTACAGCACGTTTCAAGGGTCAAGAAAGTTATGCAAAAGAAAGCCGTTGTACCGAGCACAGCTTACCACTCTCCCCGCTCCCCCTACACAAGCCCTGCGTTCGCTTAAGGCCTGCTCGGTAACGCCGCTCGAAACAGAAACACGTGTAAACACACATTCCGACAAGGCTGATAAAGCAGCGACACTCATTCAGGCCAGTGACAATTATGCCAATATATTTTAGAAAGAATCAATAATTTAAGTTCACATTCTCATGGCCAATGGGCGCTTAAGACCAGACACAATTTATACACAAGCTATACAATTTCAGCTAATGCAGAGAATTAAGATGTTATTATCTTGGGAACAGTTTTGAATATGTTTCAAATAATATTTGTATATAGCTTAACACTTAGGTGAATTTTTATATCGTATATAGATACGTGAACACATATATATCTTGTTTAACCTTCACTATAATAATATTATAGCTTCACCTGCTATATTATATTCTCGCACTATACAATATTTTACATAACTCATAAACTTGTACTTCAAATAAACAAACAATTATTATTATTATTATTATTATTATTATTATTATTATAATCACTTTTACCCACGCGAGGGATGAGTAAGGAAACGACTAATCCCTTTTTCCCATCTCGTCGCACGTACGGGAAAACTATCACTCTAACCGCTTGTTTTTATGACCCGACACTCCTCGGACCTTTAAACACATGGCCTATTCAGTCAGTTCTTTCTTCTACCACTTATTTAAAACGCACTTTTCTCCTCTCTGCACGCTCGAAAGCGAGTATGAATACGGCATGAATAAACACTTGAACGAGATTTAAAATAACTTCAATACACTAGAATAGAATAAGATTAGTAAATTTAGACTCATCTACAGTTTCGCTCGCGTACTCAATTCTGTTTTCAATTTGCAGAATTGGGATACACGCAGAAGCTGATAAGATAGGATATATGCAGCCAAACATGCTATTGCTTCAAAATAATCCTGGATTGCTATCAAAAAAATAGCCTGTATGTCACCGTCTAACATAGATTGGAAAATTATTCAAAAGGTGAACTTGGAATCCTACTTTGAAACAGGCAATCGACTACTAA
This sequence comes from Trichomalopsis sarcophagae, assembly GCA_024372645.1. Classification (NCBI taxonomy): domain Eukaryota; kingdom Metazoa; phylum Arthropoda; class Insecta; order Hymenoptera; family Pteromalidae; genus Trichomalopsis; species Trichomalopsis sarcophagae. Next base: position 5,875 of record QLSS01000520.1, on the reverse strand, counting down.
AACAATGCAAGACCATACAATCTCTGTGCGACAAAACTTCATCAGTCTGTCAGATTAACCAACTAATTAAAAGCTAAATTGGACAGATCCAATAGACAAATTTGCAATCCGCAGAAATTGTGGAGCTGCTGGTTGGCCTTCACTTATCAAAAGCGTCAAGACAACGCAGATCAGTCCTGCCATTCATCGGCCAAGTAAGCAGATTCTTGTTCGGCACAATGAATCAAGAAGCTCATAAGATATGGAAAATAAGACAGCAAAGCTGTTAGCGCAGCAAACAGAACTGGTTGAAACAGAATTTCAGGAGATAAATGACAAAATAAATAAACTAACTAATGTAGTTTCGAACAATTCTAAATCCTTCGACTACTATAAACGGGACACGCTTCAGGTCGCAACGCAAATTCTGGGACAAACAGTATCGCAATACAAGCTCGATACAGAAATTATTACAGACGCGATACTATTCGCCTCGCAGGGCGCAATACACCCGCGTTTCTTATCTCCGGATCTTATCTACAAATCAGCCGAGTTAGTAAGAGAAACTGTCCCGGACGCGATTTTTCCGAGCACCGACAAAATCGACACAATAATTCAATTAATGAAAATTTCGGACTTATCTATAATTTACATGAGATTGACATCAACTCAAAAACCAACAAATAATTATAAATTGGATAAAAACTAATTTACTGTATATATATATATATATATATATATATATATATATATATATATATTTTTTTTTTTTCTCTTTACTGTACTTGCTTATACGAACAAACTTCAACTCTTTAAACACTGCGTAAATTCACCGTTAAACATATATAAAGCTTATGATAATTAGTTTAAGTATATGCGTGCGCTTAAGAAGAATTATTTCATAATTGCTAAACTCATCCATTATAAACGCTATAAACAGTACTCGATACATACTTTAAAAAAAAAAGAAATTAGTTAACATGATTCTATAATCGAGACAACAGAACTTAAAACTTACAAAATCAACAAACAATTCTTACACCACAGATATCAGGAAAATATAAGAGCACGAATACTGGTACCGATTTCAACAATTTATCGAATAGTATGAGAGAAAGGAAAGGAATTTATTGGTTGTTGCCCAAAATAATAGCTAAATATAGTTATATGAGCACAAAAGTACAAAAGAAACATGGAAAGCACGACTATTAATAGCCTCACATTATGAGCATATATTTGGTTGTTCACTTCTACGACTTTATTAGTACATTTATAATAATTAAGCATATTTACTGACGGTAAAACACTTATGTTCTCCAAGCAAAACTGTACTATTATGTAGCAGAAAATATTGATATCATTTTCTGCATAACTAGTGAACAATCTATATGCAGAGACAGCGATTCATCCTGAAAAAACTCTCAAACACACACTAGCGTGCATACGTGAAGCGCAGCATGGTAACAACGAAAGGGCATCGCGAGCTCGGATGAACTGAGCGGATGGCACCTTACACCCGCCTTATCATATGTATACCGATGTGCAGTGGCAGGCTTAATTAGCCGAGCGCGACCGGCTCGCGAGGGAGTTCGACGGGAATCACTCAAGCAGTCACACCTCTCTCTCAACTATCAATCTTCGAATAAAAGCAGTCACACCATATCCAAAGACTTTCTGGTTCCTTCGCCAAGTTTGTAGGAAGGCCTGCGAACGCTACGACCACCCTAATACAAATTCCCGAGTAACCCATTTAACATTGTGTAGACAGAGCAATATTACTCTCTTATGACTCTTTTCATACTGACCATATTGCTATAGTTAAAAATATGTTAATTAACAATAATTATCCGTTACACTTTATTGAATTTTGTATCCATTATCGCGAGAGAAAAATAAATTTTTCGGTGGATAATACATAAACTTTTGCACAGAGTACGATACCAACAAATTAGTTTCTTTACCATTTCACGAAAAATTGTTCTATGCTTGTAAATCGACGTTTAAAAAATATGGTCTACACACGGTTTCGTTAATGACACATCAATTAAATAATATTGTAAGGTTTGGTAAAGATACTTTGTACAAATGAAGCCAAACTAATGTTATTTATGAATTTTAATGCGATAGTTATTCAGCCACTTACATTGGTCAAACTAAAAGAAATTTAAGGATGGTCCAGAGATATAGCAAAGTAATAAGAATCTCTCCAAATGAGTATATATCTGTTTCTTTATGCATCACATACGACCTGTGAAAATTTCAGATCGATTGATCGATCTGTTACCGAGATATTAACAAAAACATTAACATTGGAAACGCTCTCCTCTTATGGGATGACAGCAAAATTTGAGATTCAGATCGTTTTTTTTATATGCTTAAAATAATGGGTCAGTGAAAAAAAAACATACTTTCAGCAAGAGAATGGCATGCTGAATCGATTGAAATAAAAAATTCAGTTTACCAGCTATTTCAATGAGAAAAAGATCAAAACGTAAATGGAGCCGGAAAAAATAGCGTGACACAATGTCTATACTAAGCACGTACTGCATGCGAGTGAAGCGACCTAACCTCACGCTCGCGTGCACTCGATTCTCAACTTCAAATGTTTATAAACTTTTGTAAAACGTTTTTAAAAATTTTAATAAAAATTATTTAAACAATTTAAATAAAATACTTAAATAAGACATTAATGTAAAATAGTTGCAAAAATTGGAAGTACCATCTGGATGGTACTTCCAATTATGTCAATCGATTTTCATTTAGATGCGATCTTAACCTTTTATATAAATTCTTTAAATAATTTTTATTAAAATTTTTAAAAACGTTTTACAAACATTTATAGAACAGTATGGCTAAAATCCGCTGTTAAGTCACGTCTATCTGTGACTAAAGCAGTCCTTTTTTTAACCGTGTTTATCACACTCGCTACGCTTGTGCGCTAACCTCACGGTGCAAATAAAGACTACTTTAGTCACGAATAGGCGAGACTTGCTGATAAATGGTTCAGTTTTACACGGCCCAGTTAGCACCCGAGCGCAGCGAGCTAAGCACCGTGTAACAAAGAACCATTCAAGTCACACGTATTGTAATGTACTATTTATGCACGTTTTTAAAACCATTATAAAACATCATATAAACGTCATAAAAGCTTTTTACAACCGGTTTTAAAAACGTATTTTAACCGTTTTTAGAACGCCACATCAACGTTTAATGAAAGGTTTAATTGCTTATTATAACTCGAAAAGCGGACATTTCTAACGTTATTAAAACGTTAAAAACGTTTTTTAAACTAGATTTACCAATGGTATAATAGTTTAAAGTAAAATGTTTTTTTAACGTTTTATATCTGTTCTGTGCTATCAGGATTACTTCTTTGGAAAAGTATAAATCTTTACTCTTTTAAAGATTTCAAAAAGAATAAAAGTTACAGTTTATTCTTTTGTAAAAAATGAAACGTACAGTTTATTCTTTTTTAAAACATAAAAAATATTAAACTTACATTTTAATATTTAACTTACAGTTTAATATTTTGCAAAGAATAAATAGCGCAGTTTAATTTTTTGACGAGAATAACATTTTTCAAATGATTAAATGATATTATTTATTCGTGATTTGAATGGCCTGCATTAATTTGATTTGATGCATCAGGACATTGTTACGTAGGATTGTCGGGAAGTGTGCATACGTGACAACATTTAAATTACTAATAAATAATATAATTTAACAATAAATGTTACAAAACAATATGTATAATTATTCGTTTTATTAATATTAACAACAACGATCTATCCTTTTAATTATAGGAATACTTTTTATTCTTTAATAAAAATAAAATTGCTCGATTCAATGTTTTGGTAAAGAATAAAACTCAACATTTATTCTCTTGAAATGCCCCTGGTAAAATGAGTAACCCATTTAATGGCCAGTTCTTGGAATGGAATCTAAGAACGAAGCAGTTTTCTTTGCCACTTCTTAGGCATGTCAGAGGAAAATTTTATTCTTTGCAAAAGATTAAACTGTGAGATTTAATCTTTAGAAAAGAATAAATTGTGCGATTTGTTCTTTTAAAATGGTGGGCTAAAATTTTATTCTTCGCAAAAGATTAAACCGCGCTATTTATTCTTTGCAAAATAGTAACTGTAAGTTTTATTCATTACAAAAGATTAAACTGTACATTTTATTCTTTACAAAAGAATAAACTATAACTTTTATTTTTTTTGTACTCGTCAGAAGTAATGATTTATACTTTCCCTTCAATAAAATATAAGAAAATGTAATAAATCATACCATTTTGTACATTTTTGTTGGATATCGGACATTTTCTACGTTTTATTAAGGTTTGCTACATTTTGCTACATTTTATTACATTTTGTAACGTTTTATTACAATTTATTACAAATCCATTCGTCCAGGATTTCAAGGGGATGATTCAACAACAATTGTAACAATACATAAAAAAGTATAACAAAATGTAAAAAATTGTCTGTAAGCATAATATTATATAAGAAAATGGCGACTTTTTTATTTTCTTACTTCTACTTACATCCTTTTACTTTATCTTACAATTTCTTATACATTTTTACATTCTATTATAAAATTAATAATTAAAAAAAAAAAAAATGGACAATATTAGGTGGTACAATAACATATGTAATAAAATGTAAAAAAAAGTTAACAATTTTGAAAATGTAAGAAAGTGTACAAAAACATATGAGGAAAAAGGTCTGAAATCCAACAATAAGCTACAGTTTCTTACATTTTTTTATGTTATTACAATTTATTACATTTTTTTTCCACTGGGGCATTTCATTCTTACAATTTTATTTATCTGAATTATCTATAATAAGTTCCATACCAAAGCTGATTTCTCTCATTTTTTAATGTTAAATGTAGATTTTTTTGTATTTATTTAACTAGTATTATAGTCAGAGGTCATGACCAGTTAGGAGGGGTTAATAATGTTCGTTACACATTCATTTTTAATTATAAAAAATTTAAATAATATTGTAATGTTATGCTTTGTAATACGTAGGTGAATAAAATGAAATCGCAATTCCCATAAGAGCTGGTGTACAATAAACGCAAAATGAAAACATTCATATCATTGGTTCTATCCCATGTGACCTTTTGAAAATTTATATGAGTATTCCTGGGACATAAACTAACCCTGATACAAATACAAGATCTGAATTTAGCTTAAAGTTAGATATAGGCTATGTAACTACCACCAACAGGGTCAATTTTTGTGGCCACAATTGGCAAAACAAAGGTCCTAAACAAAATTTTGCTTAAAATCAGAGAAATATTAATTGTAGGACCCTTGAGAGAGCTTTTTGTACCGTCAACTGTCGATGGTACAAAAAGCTCTCATGCTTTGCACCATCTACCGTCGACCGTCGACAGTGCTGTCCCGGCGACAGTCCCATTTATCTTTTTTCATACAAAACATTCACACTTCAACAACGATCAAGCCACATGACTTATTTTTATCAGATTGATGTTATATAAAAAATCATTTGCTGCAACACATTTTGAAATTTTTTCCATCATTTTGTGACACAGTTTTACAAAATATAAGTATAACCAAATATATCTAAATGAGAAACCAGCAATTGATTAATTTTTATCTTAATTATTGATCCATTCCCATTGTTTTATAATATAATTTCAATATTAGTCTTACGTTCACGCAATTTCTTTTTAAAATCAGGATCATTTCGCCGTTTCTGATCAAAGTAAAAACAATAGCCAACAAATATTCCTGCAACACCAACGGCAAGACTAACTGCAGTTTTGGAAATCATGATTTACTTCACTTTACTGAAATATTAAAATAATTATATAAATACACACTATGTGTGTGTATAATACACACACACACACACACACACATATA
>QLSS01000519.1:31725-67590 GCA_024372645.1 Trichomalopsis sarcophagae | reverse complement strand
GAAATTGAAAACGCTAAAAACATAAAAGCTTTGAAACAAAAAGAGAAGAGGCACGCTTACAATGAAGAAGAAAAAGCTAATATAAATAAGAAAAGACGATTATATGCTAATTTAAAAAAACATACTTTGATAAAAATAGAAATTGAAAATTCTAAAAACATAAAAGATTTGAAACAAAAAGAAAAAAGACTGGCTCGCAGTGAAGAAGAAAAAATTCAGATTAATAAAAAAAGACGATTAAATGTGAGTTTAAAAAAACAAACTTTGAATAGTGCTGCTATTTGTAATTCTAATTTTAATGAAAATGATATTACTGAAAATTATTTAGGAAATATGAATGAGATATGTGTATTTTGTCAGGCAAAACATTTCAAGTTTGAAGTAACTGTTGATCACAAATTTCAGAATTGTTGCAGCAAAGGAAAAGTGCGTTTATTAGATAATATTACTTATCCAGAACGTTTAATAGAATTAAGTACCAAAAATACAATTCAAAGTAAACACTTCAGAAAACATATAAGACTATATAATAATGCACTGGCTTTCGCTAGTTTTGGAGCAAAATTTGATGCTTTATTCGACCGAGGACCACAGGTTATTCGTATCTGTGGACAAATTTATCATAATGTATATTCTTTACATCCTGATGAAAATGAAGCAAGAAGATTTGGTCAATTGTATATTCTAGATAATCAAATGGCAACGCAAACTCGACTATATAATAACATTTCTTGTTCATTAAATTTATTAAAAGAATTAGATAATTTACTTCGACAAATTAATATTTATGCCATTTCTTATAAAATGATGCATGAAGTTGAAAAGGAAGCGCAAAATCAATCACGACAAAATGAAACAGGAAATAATTGTTATGAGATCAGAATGTTTATTACAAGAAACTCTTATCTTGATAAAAATATATATAACGAAGCAAGATGCAATGAAGTAGCAGTTGTATTTGTTGGCGAAGAAGGTCAACCTCCAAAAGATCGAGACATATGCATATACTCTAAAAATAGTAAACCCATAAGATTACCCTATATTAGTAAACATGTTGATCCTATGACATATCCACTTATATTTCCAAATGGTGGATTTGGATGGATGCCATATATAAAAGAAGTTAGTAGTAAAAATAATATTTCAATGCTACAATTTTATATTTACAAATTTAGTATTAGAGAAAATTTTAATCCATTTATAAATTTAGGAAAATTATCAGAACAGTTTATAGTTGATGCATGGGTTAAAGTGGAAGGATCCCGATTATATTATGTAAGAAAAAATCAACATTTATTAAGAACAGATTTATACAAAGGAGTTATGGACTACTTACAAAATAAAAAAGATAATGAAAACATGAGAATTGGAAAAATGGTAATATTACCAACTACGTTTTATGGAAGTCCTCGTTCATTAAAAAAAAATTTTTTAGATTCTATGGCAACAGTTCAAAAATGTGGTAAACCGGATTTTTTCATCACAATGACATGCAATCCAAAATGGAAAGAAATTACTGAGAATTTAAAAGAATTTGAATCTGCAATTGATAGACCAGATATTGTTGCAAGAGTATTCAATGAAAAAGTTAAAAAATTTTTAGAAGACGTAAATAAAAAAGGAATTATGGGAAAATGTATTGCCTATACATATGTAATTGAGTTTCAAAAAAGAGGTTTACCTCACATGCATATGTTATTATTCATTGAAAAAAATAAAAACTTAATGAATTCTGATTACGTTGATATAATTATTAGAGCTGAAATACCCGACCAAGTTAAATATCCAAGATTATATAATATTGTAAAGCAATTTATGATACATGGACCATGTGGTAAATTTAATATGGCATCACCTTGTATGGACAGTAACACTAAAAAGTGTTCAAAAAATTTTCCCAAACCATTTAATGAAACAACTATGTTTAATAATAATGGTTATCCAAATTATCGAAGAAGAAATGATGGCAAACAAATTTTTTTTAATAAAACAAAAATACCTGATAATCGGTTTGTAGTTCCATATAATCCTTATTTATTATTAAAATACAATTGTCATATTAATGTAGAAATTTGTTCAACAGTTCAATGTGTAAAACATTTATTTAAATATTGTTTTAAAGGTCATGACAGTGCATTCATTAAAATGACTGATATTGAAATCGAAAACACAAATGAAATTTATGATTATGATGAAATAAAACAATTCATAAATACAAGATATGTAAGTCCACCAGAAGCAATGTATCGTTTATTTAAATTCAGCATGTATATGTTATCTCACGTAATATACAGATTAGCAGTTCATTTAGAAAATGAACAATATGTATATTTTATAGAAGGTTCTGAAAAAGAATTAATTAATAAAAATTTAAATACAACATTAATGGCATGGTTTCAACTAAATGCGAGTGATCGAGAAGCAATAAAGTATCTATATCCAGATATAGCAAATTTTTATGTTTTTAATGAATCACTTAAAAAATGGACTATTAGAAAAAGGATTTGTAAACCAATTTTAAGTAGAATGTATTTCGTTAATCCAAAAGATAAAGAACGGTTTTACTTAAGATTACTATTATTACATGTTAAAGGAGCTCAGTCGTTTCAACATTTAAGGACTTTTGAAAATGTTCTATACAACGTACCGTGAAGCCGCATTAGCTAGAAATTTGATTAAAACAGATGATGAATGGGATAAATGTTTAGAAGAAGCTATTCAAATCGAATTTCCAACTGCTTTATGTAATCTGTTTGCTTATATTTGCGTGTTTCACAATCCAATTAATGCAAAAGATTTATATGATAAATATAAAGATTATTTTTATAGTCCACTTATTCCAAAAGAACATGGTCAAAATATGGCACTAAAAAAAATCGAAAGTATTCTATCTACAAACGGATATTATTTAAATGATTTTAATTTACCAACAATTGATGAAAAACAACAAAACTATGATATATATATATGAAGATGTTCAAGCAGAAAATATTGTCCAAAACGATGTTTATAACATAACATCATTATCACAGAAACAGAAAGAAATTTTTAACGCAATACTAACAAGTATAAAAAACAATACTTATAACAATAAGAAATGTTTCTTCATTGGGCCTGGAGGTTGAAGTGGAAAAAGTTATTTACTAAATTCAATAATTACTTATTTAAATAATGAAAATATTAGTGTATTATCAGTAGCATGGACTGGCATAGCAGCAAATTTATTAATTAATGGGAGGACTGCTCATGTAACTTTTAAATTACCATTAAATATTACAGAAGATACGACTTGTAATATAACAGCTAATTCAGAATATGGAAAAGTACTGCAAAAAATTAAAGTTATTATATGGGATGAAATAACAATGACATCAAAACATGCATTTGAGGCTGTAGATAAATTATTGCGAGATTTATGTAAAAATGATATTGTTTTTGGAGATAAAATAATGATAGTTTCTGGTGATTTTAGACAAACTTTACCAGTAGTTAAACATGGCAACAGGACTAAAATAATTGAAAATTGTGTAAAAAATAGTAATATATGGAATTATTTCCAACACATGTCTTTAAAAGATAATTTAAGAGTATGTCAAAATGAAATAGAATTCAAAGAATGGCTTCTAAATATTGGTGAGGGCAAATATTTAAGTAATTTTGAAGAAGAGTTGGAAGCAATAGAAATTCCACAAGAAATTTTATCAAGCAATGATATAATTACATAAATATTTGGAGAAAATTTAAATGTCAGCGATAAAGACATCCATAAAAAAGTTATTCTAGCTCCGAAAAACGTTGATGTACATAATATTAACAACGATATATTATTGAAAATTAAAGGCGATATGAAAGAGTATATTAGTATAGATTCTTGTTCAAATGAAAATGACAATAATTTAGAAGATTTATTTCCTGTAGAATTTTTAAACTCTTTGACACCAAATGGTTTACCGCTTCATAAACTGCAATTAAAAGAAGGAGCTATTGTAATTCTTCTCCGTAATATAAACTTAAATGATGGACTTTGTAATGGTACTCGATTAATAGTAAAAAAATTAATGAATTATTGTATTAATGCTGAAATAATTAGTGGTTGCAAGACTGGAGATGTCGTTTTGATACCACGTTTTGATCTAACTTCATCTAAAGACGAAATTCCATTCGAAATGAAGAGACGACAATTTCCATTAAGATTAGGATACGCAATGACAATTAATAAGTCTCAAGGACAATCTTTCAACAAAGTTGGAATATACTTATCAAATCCAGTTTTTAGCCACGGTCAATTATACGTAGCACTTTCAAGAGTAACATCAAAAAAGAATTTAAAGGTTTTACTGAAAGACAATTCAACAATTTATAATCATGAAAATAGTAAATCTAAAAGTATATACACAAAAAATTTAGTTTATCACGAAATTTTATAAAGAATAATATTCGGCAGCAAATGTGCTGCAAGTTACAAACTTGCGCCAGCAATAAAATGCGCTGTAATTTAAAAACGTCCGGCAGCAATACAATGCGCTGCAAATTACAAATTTGCGGCAGCAATACAATGCGCTGCAAGTTACAAATTTGCGACAGCAATAAAATGCGCTGTAAACAATTAAAGAGTCTAAGACAGGATCTGTTTTTTTATAATAGAAGTCTTACTGAAGAGTCCAAAACAACAGATTTGGGACGAAACGCTTTAAATAAAATTTAGAATTATTCAATCTACCAAGTCAACTGAACATGTCCCTGTCGACGATGTCCAGGTGTCAGAATGACTCCAAGGTCGACAGAACACCTTCTACGAGGATATACACCAGTGTAGCATTGATCTACCGTGAGTACCCAGACAGTCCCTGTAGACGATGTCTAGGTGTCAGGATGACCCCCAGGTCGACGAGACACCATCTACGAGGAAGAGCACCAGGTGTAGCATTGATAGCGTAAGACCCAAATTATAAGTCCCATTGCAGGGGACCTAGGTTAACTTATTTAAGTCACACGACACACGGCACACGGCACACCTCAGCTGCTTAATATAATGTAAGAAAGTAATTTTGAAGAAGAGTTGAAAGCAAGAGAAATTCCACAAGAAATTTTACCAAGCAATGATATCATTACAGAAACATTTGGAGAAAATTTAAATGCCAGCGATAAAGACATCCATAAAAAAGTTATTCTAGCTCCGAAAAACGTTGATTTACATAATATTAACAACGAAATATTATTGAAAATTAAACACTTGCAGCAGCAATAAAATAAGCGTCTAAGACAAGATCTGTGTGTATAATGAAAGTCTTACTGAAGAGTCCAAATAAACAGATTTGGGATGAAACGCTTATTTTTCAACTCAGTGTACTATACGATGGTTTGAAGATGAATTTTCTATAGTAGTAAATATTATAAGCAAGTGATACCCAATTATAAGGCCCATAATATAAAGTCCAAAATTTAACCAATTTATATAAAAAGGCTCAATTAGGCTCGAATAATAAGGCCCCAAAATTTAAGTACCAAGAAGGCCCAAAAATAAAAGACCCCAGTTATAATAAGTCCCATTGCAGGGGACCTAGGTTAACTTATTTAAGTCATACGACACACGGCACACGGCACACCTAAGCTGCTTAATATAATAGTAGATAGATTTTAGAAGTGGCGCATTCATCAAACCCCAAACATAAAAGATTAGTTCTGACTGTGTACTGCATAAGGACAGTGTATTTTAATGATTCTAAAGATCTCAGAAAATATACTTTGCTCTTGAAATATAGCTTTGGCGCACGTTTTTTTTTCCAACAAATCACTGATACTTAATAGGTAATGTGTTAAATTTCAAGTTTATTCGATGCCCCGGCTGATAGACATTACATTTCACAACTTTGAAATTTGCATATTAACCATGTTTTTATAATTAGTGCACTAATCAGACCCAAACTGGTGCAAGGATCACACACTTCATTGTTTAAATCAATCCCAATAACATAACAATTGAAAATCTGGCTTTCGCTAGAAAGAGATTGTACAAAATTTCTTATATAACTATAGTTCTACATAAGATATTGATCTAAAATTTGGTATAGAGGTCTAATTCATCTCAAAATATAAAAAGAAAACATTATCAGTAAGCTCGAAAACTTTATTATTCGAATCAAAACAAAAAACATCAAAATTGAAAATCTGGCTTTCACCGTACAGAAATTTTACAAAATCTCTTATAACTATGATTTTTCTTAAGATATTGATTTAAAATTTGGCATAGAGGTTTAATTCATCTCAAAATTCAAAGAGAAAACATTATTAGTTAGTTAGGACAGTTTATTTGACAGAGTAATTGGAATGCAGGGTGACCGGGTGCACACGAATTAACACAACACTTCTTAGTATAAATTGTATCACGCAAACTGTGCTACTCTTTATTAGTAATATTTGGAATAAGCAAAAGGAACTCGGTAATAGAAAAATACTGTGTAGCACTCGAGCGGACTTGCGCACGGCTCAAGTGATAGAGAGCAAGTGAGAGCGCGCCTCGCGATGCTCTCCGTTGTAGACTTTAGTGTGCAGATGGCGCTAAGGTCCCGAGGAGGCTTGGCGATTGCCAACACTCCCTCCCGACGTGCGTCCACTACGTTTAATCATGGGATCCTGTTAACAGACAAATGAAAAAGGAATTGATTTTGTTAAGAATTTGATTTTGTTAACTCTTAAGTTCACAGAATTTTATCTCTTAATTCTATGTGCGCAGAGGCAGGTAGAGGTTTAGTCATAATATCGGCTTGATTCTCTTTCGTACCAATGCATTTTACCATCACCTTGTTCTCCATCACGCAGCTTTTGATAAAATCTCCATGAGTCTCTGCAATGTGGCTTTTAGTGCCTGTGCTTTCTCTTTCTTTTAATTTTCTTTAAATGCTCTCTACATCACCGTCAAAGCTCTTTAGTTTATGTACTCCGTCCACCTCGGTACATTTTTCTGCTGATGCATTGTCGCACCGAACAGTCACAGGATAGTTTGTCTTGCCAGTTATATCGCTTATGGCTTTGTCCAGTGAAATCAGTTCTTGGCAGCAGTGAGTCTATCTCGTCCCGGGATCCCGTGCGTGCGCAGTCGATCGCCTCACTGCCGAGCGCCTATTGCTTCCCCGCGCTCCTGCTCCGTTCAAACGAGATGAGGGGAGGCAGCTCGGTGAGTCGATATTGTAGAGAGTCGGGGTTCGAATCTCGCTAAGGGAAATTTTTTTTTCTTTTTAATTGTAAGATTCCGATTTATTAAGCGATAATGAATCATATCTTATTAAAAGAAAGTTAATTATGCCGCTATTTTCAACAAATAGTGAAGAAAATAGAGCAAAAACGAGGGTAAATCTTAAAATAAAATGCTAAAAATTATGGGGAATCGGAAACAAAAATGCTGAAACCTACCTATCCCACGAGCCGCAATTTATAATTAAATAATATTTATTAAAATAAATTTAGCACATCGGAGGAAGGCGAGCAATAAATCCAAAACAAAAATGCCCAAACCTCACTACCCCATACGCTGCAATTTATTATTAAATGATATTTATTAAAATAAATGTAGCACATCGGAGGAAGGCGAGTAACAAATCCAAAACAAAAATGACCAAACCCCACTCCGATCGATTATCGGTCCTGGCGTCTCCTTTTGTGATTTTCTCCTCTCACGTCAAGTCTCACCCCGTTACAACACTTACTAATAAAAACATATTAATTAAATAATAAATACTCCAGCATATCAGAGGAATATATAATTAAATAATATTAAGATTAAGATTGTAAATACGACTATTAAGCTAAGTAACCAAAGTAATCTTGAGTTGTCAGCGGTTTATAGGTCCCATGGGATTCCAAAATCTCAATTTATTCTAGAGATAAATAAATTTTTAATTGCGAACAAAAGTGTTAAAAATCATCACCTAGTAATAGGAGATTTTAATATTGACTTACTAGAGTATGATAATTTCAGTCAGGAATTCCAATGTAATTTCTTTGAGAAAGGGTACATCCCTGGCTTTATTGGTATTACCAAGCCGCCAGTTGGTATCGCTAAGGGTTCTTGTATCGACAATATTTTTATCAAGACAAACAATTTAAAAACAACTACATATAAAATAAAACTTTCAGTAACAGATCATTATCCAATATTTATTGCAAGATCAAGGAAAAACAAAACAACCGGAAACCTTTATAAATTATAAAAAATTAATAAGCATAGCTAGGAATAAAAACTGGAGCCAAATATTGTCAATTGAGGATCCTAACTTGGTGACGGATGTGCTCATAAATGAGATCAAAGATTGCATAGACCTAGCAACTACTAAAAAAAGAAAAAAGAAACACGGTGGAAGAAAGAGCTGGATCACAAGTGCAATAATAAAATCATGTGAAACTAAAGAGTTTTTGTATGATTTATGATAACTGGATATAAATAATGACCAACTTAAACTACAGTACAAATAATATACTAAAATACTAAACAAAGTTATTAAAGATTCTAAAATTAAATACGACCAATAACAGGTTCAAAGCAATATTAATAATCCAAAAAAGCTATGGGAAGTCATTAATAGTAAAATCGGAAACAAGAAATCCAGAGAAACCATAAATCATGTAAAAATTAGTGATAGAAAAGTAATGGATAAAACAGAAATTGCGAATAATATGAACAGTTTTTTCTGTGAGATAGGTTGAGAGTTAAGTGTACGAATTGAGAAACCGGATAATGTGGAACTCAAATTACCGGCGATGAACTCTATTACAATTTTTATTAATCCAACGAACACTAGTGAGGTAATATCTGTAATCAATGCATTAAAAATTAGAAGTGGTAGAGTTGACAATATCAACTCCCAAACCTTGAAATTAATTAGTAACTATATAGCTAAAGCAATCACTTATATTATAAACTTGAGCATTGAAACAGGTATATGGCCTAATGTACTCAAGAAGGCTGAAATTGTCCCAGTCTACAAATCAGGTGAAAAAAGTAAAATCACAAACTATCGGCCTATTGCATTAATATCAAATGTAGTAAAAATTTTTGAAAAAATAATAGACTTTATGATTTTGTAACTGAAACTAGCATAATCTCTGAGCACCAATTTGGCTTTGTTAAAAGAAAGGGTACCAAAAATGCACTAAACTATTTAATGAACTTGTTATATAACAATATTGATAAGAGTATTCCTACCTTAGTCACATTTCTTGACCTGGCTAAGGCATTCAACACGGTGAATCATTTTATCTTACTGGATAAATTATACTGCATGGGAATTAGAGGGCAAGCTTTGATACTACTCTCTAGTTACCTTAGTAACAGATATCAAAATGTAAGAATTGATGGTTGTGTGAGTGATAACCTATTAATAAACACTGGGGTTCCACAAGGTACGATACTTGGTCCACTGTTGTTTATCTTCTACATAAATGATTTGCTCCAGGAGATACCTATGGAGGCTATTCTGTCGTATGCGGATAATACTGCTATAATTGCTACAGGAGATTGCTGGGAGAAAGCCCAAGATAACATGAATAAACATTTGTTACAAATACACAAATGGCTTGCAGTAAATAAGCTATCATTGAATGCTGATAAGTCGGTTTGTATGACTTTCGATAGCTATGTCGGCAGTGTTCCTAACCAATTAGATGTAAAAATGCAAGATAAAAAATTAACGAGAGTTGAGAACTACATGTATTTGGGCATAGTTATAGATTACAATCTAAAATGAGACATGCATATATTATATATTGTTAAGAAAACTAAATATCTATTGTACCTTTTTTACAAAATTGCGAAATCAATGTCAACAGAGACTTTGTTGTTAATATATTATGCGTTCTTCCTTAGTATTATGAGCTATGGTATCATTGCTTGGGGTGGAGCTTATAAGAATAATAGAGATTTAATACAAAAAATACAGAAAAAAATTCTAAAAATAATAAATAAGAATAAATTTGTCAGCCAAAATAATCCACTCAATCTCGAGCAATTGTTTACCCTGGAATCACTAAAGATATACTATAATGATCACAAAGAGCAATATCTCAAGTCATATAGTATTACTAGAAATAAAAGTATTATAGTACCGATAAATAAAAACAGAATTAGTAATAAGAACTGTTATATTAAAGCGATCTCAACGTTTAATTCTCTGCCGAACAACCTAAAAGTGTTAGAAATTAGCAAATCGAGTCAACAGGCGATAATTAAAGAATGGATAAAATCCAACTGTTGATATTTGAAATGTTCATCTCTTGGTAAAATTGTAAATATTGGAATAATTTATATATACATGTAAAGTGTAAAGTAGTGAGGAGGCCACTACTAGTTATGCGTAAATATAGCATAAGTTTTAGTTTTTAAGAGTTTTTTTTTTATATTTATATCTTTATTAGTTTTTAATTAAATGCCAGGCCTGCGGTCAGATAACTTAGTTTATCTTTGCAGGAATGTGGAGTATGTGTTTTTATTATTTTCTCTGTATTTCATTTCTAGTAAATAAATATCTAAATATCTAAATATCTAAATTTATTGAATAAAAATTTGGCACAATCAATTTGCTACATTAACGTATAATACCAAAACCATGTATTTAAATGATTATTTCCTGAATTTTTCTGATAAATTTTAAATTAATATCTAGCTGAAAATAATAATAAATTATAAATGCGTCTACCTAAAACAAATAAAAATTATTAAAAAAAATTATAATTGCGTCTACCGAAACAAATAATATTAATAATAATTATTGAACATTCATGAACTGTAACAAATAAAAATTATTAAATATTGACGAACTGAAACCTTCTTGAAATAAAATGCCATTCATAAATAGAAGCTACTGATTTTTTGAATATAAATTTTGCGCAGTAAACATACTTAATTGATTTTCCGTTGGCGTGAAGTTATGACTATTAATATTAAAAGCTTGACCGTAAGATCTTAAGAAACAACGAGAATTAAGTAACGCAGTACTAGTTTTATTTCCTTTCAAATCTTTGACTTCATTTACATCCGGAAAAGTTCGCTCAGGCTCTGCATTAGAATGAGGAAGAGAAAAAACTGCTTGAACAATTTTTGTCAAAGTTGGGAAACGCAATTCCGTTCCTGTATCATTTTTTAGAATAAATATTTTTGATCAAAATGCTTCTACGTCTAATTCTTCATATTTTAAAATTCTATCGCGATCAAAGTGCACTGGCAACGTTCTCCACTCGAATGCTAACTCGAAAGCTAATTTGTCTTCATCAATAAATGGAAAAAACCGAGCTATTTCTTTTAAATAGGGATATCTTTCGCGTTCTTCTAAACTTAACGCGATTTTTGGTTCGACAAAGTAAAGAGAACTTAATAAAACACGATTTTCCAAATATCTTTTTCTCATTTCTTCAATGCAAGTTATGTTATAATTTAAACAATTTTGTCGAACCTCTAAAACAACATCAGCTGGCATTTTTACAAGAAGGTCTTCAGCAGTGGCGCCTAAAAATACTTGATTCAAGGGTTTAACATTTTCTTTGACATCGAAGTTTTCGGAAGTTATTTGAGAGAGCGATTCAAGCTTAAGAAAATCTTGGTCTACTTCAAGAAGAATTTTTTCAATTGATCTGTATAATTTATGGATCATTAATCCTTTTGTTTGATAAAGAGCATTGAACGAGTTGTGATAATTTAACGTATATTTCATAAAAGCTACATAAACGTGGACGGAAGGATTTGTTAATAATTCTAAAATTCTCTCGGCACTACTGACTTTAACTTCACCTCTTTCCGTCATGACCGTTGTTGACTCGGTTTCTTTGAAAAGTTAGGTGCGATCATTTCAAAAGCTTCTACAGTAAAATAGTTTATTAATGCAGGATACTCAAATTGAACTCTATCGTAACAACAGTAAGATATAGTGTAGACAATAAATTCTGCAATAGTACGACGAAAAGAGCATACAATTGCCTACATTTAAAAAGGAAAGGTTAAATTTCGCATTAATAGTTATTGTGATATTTCATAAAAGTATTTTTTTTTTTTGCAAAATCTTCATCTCTAAAAGTAATTTATATAAACCCTTTAAAAAAATCATGACTATGCATAATAACATATATAACGGAGTGAAGATTTCGGCAGCAATCGCGTACACGTTAGCTGCGTGCAATGCAATTGCTGTCGCGGGAATCACCTCGAAATAATCGAGACAAGGTCTCGTTTCCTCGGGATGTACTCGAGGCTCGCAGTGGACCGGACATGGTCAAATATGGCTAGCTGCAGTTAGCATGCACGAGTATCGTGAAGCGATCCGCATGCCCGCGGAGGCGGCGGGGAACGTAGTTTAAAGGAGACGGGAAGCGGGTCCGCAGAAATGACTCCGAACTTAGACGTTAGATTTAGAAAGAAAGGAATGTATTGTCGGCACTCAAAATAAGGTGCACGAGCACACGCGCTGGTGTGTGAAACGCAGGTGAACGACGTAGCTAGAGATCGAGAAGAAGCTAGTGAGAGAGAGAGAGAGAGAGAGAGAGAGAGAGAGAGAGAGAGAGAATCAGAGAGCTGACACTTACGGTTGGCGGTTCTCGCTCGCTCTCGGGTATGCTTGAGCCCAGAACGTCTCCTTTGCAGGCGAGTTGGCGTAGTCGCAGGTCGGACGGAGTCGAGGCGAGGACGCACGAAGAAGCCTCAGACGTAGCCGTAATGCCGTCACAAAGATCACCGGTCACCCACGCACACGAATTCGTAATTGTAATCTCGAGGTAGCTAGCGCGACCTAGTCGAAGCTGTTTCTCGTCAGCTAGCTCGAACGAATCTGTCGCGCGTTCTAAGTCTCGCGCGCGAAGCTCTCGCTCTCTCTCTCTCTCTCTCTCTCTCTCTCTCTCTCTCTCTCTCTCTCTTCCCACTCACCGTCAAGGTGTGCTCCCTCTCGCTGCTCTGCCGCTGCTCACCTGTAACATGTAACTAATTTACATTAAATAATACAAAGATTTTATGCTGGGGAGGTTATGACGAGTTAACAACGTTCCTCGTCATACATAACATAATAAAATCTTAAGTTGATCCATATTGATTACGAATAAAAACGAGTTTTTTATGTCGTGTGTTACGGAGTAAAAAAGCTTAAATAAGTTAAAATTTCACGAAAAGATAGATTAGTTGATTACCTTGGCAAAGTTCTTTTTGTAGTTTATGAAACCGATTAATTGAAAAGATATAATGATTCAAATCTTTGTTGTTCTTTCTCTTTCACTCTGTACACCCTGTATAACTAAAAATTATTATTTTTGTTTAAGCTTACAACTCGATGACTAGAGCTCAGAATGTTTCAAAGAAATTCGTGATTTTATAAGGTTATGAGGTCTATTTGTCGTATAAATTTAAATTCACTTCGTTTAATAAATCTGAAGAGAAAAGAATCGCGAATAAAAATGTTTGCTTTCTTCTAGATGGAGGTTTGTAATAGTATAATTTATATTTTTGCTCTAAAATTTCATTGCAACATATTTTGAAGTGTTTAGGGTTTAAGTGTTTTTACGAAAGGAAAATGTCTTCCACCTACTGGCTGATGAAGCTTAAAGCCTTGTATTGTGGTGTCAAGGAAAGTTAGAGGAAGATGTACAGATGTTTAAAAAGAGCAGGGCGTAAGGTCAAGAGAGAGAGAGGGGGTGAGGCTGTTTACAGATACCTTGAAAGCCTTTTTTTATGTTAGGGCACGAGCTTAGCGAGTGCGATATACACGATGTAATTATGGACTACTTAGGACACAGAAAGGCATTACTTAAACGCGGATTTAAGCCACACTGTGCTATAAAATATATTTTTTTAAAATGCAGGGGTTGAAACAAAAGAATCATTTCTATTTGTAATCTTATTTATTGAAAGAGTTTTATGCGTCAACTTAGCTGCGATGAATTTACTCTAATAAATCTGAAAAACCGTTGCCAATTCATCTTCACGTAACTTCTTTCGATCTAATTTATGACTCATATTTAATGGTGATTATTAGAAAGGGTTTATGTTATTATTAAAAGCTAATTTTTTATATATACCCGTGTACATTATCTCGAAATTCAATAGATTATAAGTATTCCAATAATATAGGATTATTAACACTAAAAATAAATTGAAAGTTTTAATATAAGTGTACACTGGCCGTTAATGGATACTTTGAATATTCGAACTAGCGTCCATGACACCTCCCATAAGAAATACATCTGGGAGCTCAGGGCACCCACCACTGAGGTCGACGGAGGAAACAGCTCTTGGTGCCGAAGGCTGAGTTCGTGTAGAGCGGTTTCCCCCTCGACCACCAGCAGCTCTGAGGCGCCGCCTGCCGGCCGCCACAATGGGTAGCGAAGCGAGAGACGCTCTCGAGCTTCGATGCGGAGCATAAGAAAGAGTTTGGCTTTCGAGCAAGCGAGTCGACTTTTAACTTTGTAGAGAGAGAGATCATCGTTCAGAAATAAATACTTCGTATTTATATTTTATTAACTGACGCCTAGTCAATACTGCGCACCTTCTCCAAGAGTCCTCCGTAAGAAGATTAGAGCGCGAAACCTCGAGGTCTAACATACATGGAAAGTGGCATGGCCGACGCGCGGGTTATTCAAAGTATCCAGTAACGGCCAGTTTACATAAAATTTATTTATTAAGAAACTTAATTACGGAATTCCTTGAACTTTATGCAGTCAGTAATTTTTATTACTTTTTATCATCAAGATTTCTTTCGAAAAAATCCTCCGTTTATTTTAAAGATATAGCAATGTGAAAAAAATAATAAAATGTAACTCTAAATATCTCGAAATCTAGTCCACTTTATAAGTAGCCCTAAAGAATATCTTATTCCAAATTTTTAACCTAATTGGTCTCTTTTTGCTCAAGTAATCGTGCTGCCAAATATACCATTTTTTAAGTATTTTTGATTTTTTACTTAGCAAATAATTTATGGAACTACTTGAAATTTATACAGACATTCGTTTTCATAACCCTTTATCATCATACATTTTTTCAAAAGGATTATTGACCGTTTCGTTTTCGAGATGTAAGAATTTTAAAAAGTGACCATTTTGATTATAATAAAAGAACAACTAAAGATAATTTAATTCTACCTCGGTAAAAATGTGGACAATTTACTGCTCTTTTAAACACATATTTGTTTAATTACTTTATTGAATGATATCAATTAAACTATCGTACAGAAGTAAAAGAAAAAATAAATGAATTGATATGAAAAAACCACCTAGTAATAAAAAAAAAAAGATGTTTCCCAGCTAGCTCACAGAAAAATCACTTTTGTTGTTTAATTATCCTCTCTTAAAGTGATAGACTTTGTTATGAAACATTAAATTGATGATTGGTCGCCTGGTATAAAAATTAAGAAACGCGAATTTTATCATATAACCTACAAACGCTTCGAACTATTAGTGCTTAGCAGGCGGTAAAATTAATAGTACATTGTGTACCAAGAGGGTAAAGTAGGATTTTTTAAACTGAGTGTCCAGATTGCAGTGAGAGCCGCAGATGAATACTCCAATACCCACACAAGGTCTAAAAGCCTGCTTAGCCCTCGGTGCACACCATATTTTTTGTAACACATGTACTGATTTTCGCGTTTTAAATTGCACTTGTTAAATTTCACGCGAGTTTAGAATATTTGCCAATGATTAGCGGGCGCAAATTAGTATATTCCGATATTGTTAAGGATTATAAGGACAGGCAAAGAAAATCCAAATGTAGCTTGTGTTGGTTCACTTTATGTTCTATCCACCTTCGTAAACGCCGGGCACAAGTGGCAAGTAACGAGGGCTCCGAAAGTCTCGAGGACTATCACTCTAATGCGTTGGCTTGGCTAGACTAAAAGTCGCCTAATCTTACTCCTCCTTTTATATTCGTCTCGCTTCGTGTAAACACGCGATATACAAACATGTAAATCTATGGCAAAATAATACTTTGTATAAGAAACAGGGCTTCTAATATATTTGAATATACGGTTATGACGAGGAAATTTTCTTAACAGATATAAGTGCGCAAAAGTTGATTCTACACAAGTGCATCTAAACGTGCATTTTACGCACACAGTATCGAAAAGTACTTTTAAACCCACTACTATATTTTTCCGTTCAAAAAACGCGAAAATCGTGAATGTGTTACAAAAACAATATTTTATTTCAATTAAGTGAACCAAAAAATCATGTCAAATTCCAGATTTTTAAATTAGAGCGGTATACAAAATATTTAAATCTGAAAGTGTTCTAATCACTAATTTTGTTTACGCAATTTTTATCATTTTTTAATTTTATATTGAATTTTTTCTAAACTCATTTTATAATCATTTTCTTTATAAAGTTTGTTTTCTTTGATAAACTGGCTTTTATTTTATCATTTTTAGACAGGAAATAACATTATTTAATGAATCCATACCACAAACCCATCCTCAATATCAGTCACAAATACACGTTAATACTTATGGTGATTGTCATAGCTACGGTTATTCGTTATTTCTAATCATATATTTTAATTTGCAATTTACAGCTCATCATAGAGAAACTAATCCATTTCTCTATGATGAAGTTGGGAACAACATGAATCCATACTGAAATAGATTCTCAACAACTTAATCCTTTTGACGATAGTGGTGAATGCAATAAAAGTTTGCAAAATACATCAGCATCCTACTTAATAAACGAAACTGAATCAATTAGTTCAACGAATTCTCAGACTTTTGTCGTAACCCGTGATAATAAATGGTTGAAAATTATTGATTATTCGTCGCAAACTCTTCAACAGACACAACAATCCACAGAAAATTCCAACACTACTGCTTCCGAAGGTATATTTCTTAGAAATACAATTTTTTATTATACAATTATTTTCAGCATTAAGGGGATGTCAGCGCAAAACTTCGCAAATCCGCCACGGGGTATTTTGTATTTCCAAACTTCTAGAAAAACAGAAAGTTCGATCGAATTTTCCTTTCGGCAGAATGATTTATTAAATTTAACAATACGGCGCTACAGACTCGGTTTTCTATTTGCAAACTTTATTCAAAAAGTTTTATGTAATAGAAAAACAGTGTTTTTTAGCACGAGATCCCTTTAAGGGGGCTGAAAGTCTGTTTTTACCGACAAAGTAAATATGCCAATCGAACGGTATAAAAAATTGCTAATATTAAAATAACCACGACCTACTTACCCTTTGTTATATATTAATCTATAAATTTAATTGTTTTAAAGTTTATATTTAAATATATTACCAAATAGCATTTGAATAATCACTTGAAATTAGTTTATTCAAATACCATTTAAGAAGATATTTAAATATGAACTTGAAGCTCCGTAAAACGACGGATGAGTTTATATTAATTTGTCTTTACCATTAATTATAGCGAATTAGTTGTTTTGTTTCTGTTATATCTGGTGCAAAATTTAAATTCTGAATTTGCTTTTAGCATCTTTTAGTATAGTATCGTAAAAAAAAAGATTATTAGCTTGTAGTTTTAAAATACATGTACTTATAAAATTCTCAAGGCACTCTCCTATTAAAAAAAATATTTGATAGCAAATTTTGAAATTTCTAATTCAAGAACTATAAATGTAGATATTTTTAAAATTTTTTTAAATAATACATTAACAGTGGCATTTAAAAAATTTTAAAGTAATGTTAATGTATTGACACGCATTTTCTTTTTATGATGCGTCTTAACAATTATCGCTAATAATCTTATAATTTAGTCTTTCTTTAATATCCTATTGCCCTGGTAGAAACATTCAGTATCACTTGGCGAACCGTTGGCCAAATTGGTAATTGAAAACGACACGCCATGGTTATTTTTTATTGTTAGGTATATATTAAAAATTATCTCCGTAAACATGTTATAATATAAATGTTTTAACTAATTACTAGAGAGTTAGCATATTAAAAAAAAAATACAGATATTCAGTTTGTAAAAAATGCCTCCATTTTATTGACACCTTAACCAACCAAAATGTCTAATTTTCTACGAGGGTGTAATTGAATTTTGTTACAGAGTTGTAAAAATATGTGCACTGAGTAAAAGGAGGAGGGCTACTTCTACCTCCGTAAGATTTTAGCATGAGTTAGAATCAAGTCGCCTTCGACTCTGACTGTTTTTTGTACATGATATAGCTGACCAAATCATTTTTCAATGAATTTGCTATCGACAGACATGAGTATATTTTATTTTTTTATTTTTTTTATTTTAAGGGATGGTCGGAGCCATGCTAGTTGGTTTAAGTGTTACCTAACCTCAAAAATTGTTTAGGTCATAAAGCATACATAAATACACTTGCTTATAGCGTCGAAATCCAGTGTTCCGCGTTCATTGTTATAATAAATTATATAACTCAGTCTCATTTTTGTGCAATCATGGATAATTTTTGCAAGTAACGTTAACTACGACGCGAAGTAAAGACAGTGATATCAGTAAGATGACCGTCACTTTCGTATACATTATTGAATAAAATATAATTTTTTACTAATTGAATAAAAAAAAACTGTTTTGCGATAACTTTCACAATAACCAACAATTATCAATTGGATTTTAAATGGTATACAGTTAAACAAACAATTGTGGAGGTCACAATTGGTTACGTTGGCTCCGACATCATTTTAAATTAAAATTTGTTGCATTACAGGTAGGGGTAAAAATATTGAAAATAAATATTTCATAGGATTAAAATATATACAATAAAAATTGAATTAGCGAAATCATCAAAAATTTATTAAAAAATATAACAAAAGTAGTTTTTCAAAAATCTAGAATTCCATCTTAATTTTTTTACCAATTACGCTTTTCAAATATTTCAAATCCATCAAATATTTAAAATTTTACCTTCCACTAAATATTAATCTAAAATTTTGTTATTTTATATCTAGCTTTCTGAATTTTTGCCCTCGCCCTTGTTATATAAGTTAAAATCTATATTTAAAATTTATTTTTTCAGATACTATAATTTTTTAATATTTTAAGATTTTAAATGTTATCTATTATTATAAGTAAATTTCGAATCTTTTTTTTTTAATTTTTTCTTTTACCCCTAAGGAGTTTCATCTGATTTATAAACAACAAACAGGTCCGGGAACAAAAATTCACACACGTAGATATGTATAAATAAAAAGCTTATGCAAAATTTTGATTAATTTAAATACCCTAGAGACGGGATATTAATAAACGTATTTTTTCCAATGTTACATAGAGTCTTATGGAGAATCAAATTTTTTTGGTTTTAATTTTCAAATATTTATTGTATTAACAAATAGTTTCTGTTGCAAAATTTTTTATGAAAAGAATAATATTTGAAGAATTCAAATTGATTTTGAAAACGATCAATGGGTACCTCTATGCATAATAAATAGTTAGTTCAATAAAAAATCTGCATTAAATTTTTATTTCATTAATGTTTCGATTTTTTCAACTAAAATCATTATTTGTTATCAACTAGTTTTTCATAAGTCCTAAATGAATTATATCTCTTATATCAAAACGAAATAAGGATATTTAAAAATAATCCTCATTTGGTCTACCGCCGTACCAGATGAACCTCCTTTAGCAATCTAGTACTCCTTTAACAGTATAATAATAAATTAAAGTTTTATAAATAATATATTTTTATGTAGGCTCAAACGAGAAAGATTGGAGTACTTAAGCAAAAAAGTTGTGGAATTATTTCCATATAACAATATTGTACATGAATGGTATACGCCAAGTGGTGGAGGATTGGCTGCAAGAGGTTATCTAGAAAACGCTTATAAGAAACTAAGAACACTTACAGTGGAATTAGGTATATTTAAAGGAACTCTTAAACAATCTGAATCAGTAGTAAGTTATACTTATTTATTATTTGTATGTAACACTTAAGATGTCGTCTTTGAGATGAGACTTTTTTATTTCAAAACTTTTAGAAAAATAAAAAGTCCGATAAAGATTTCGTTTGGTTGAAAGATTCATTATACGGCACAGACTCGGGTTTTCATTGCAAGGTTTATTTAAAAAGTTTAATGCGTAATTGGGGTTATGACAATTATTTTGAGGTTTGCTCTGATCGTGTTAACATCCGTTCGTATTTCAAAATTTTTAGATAAACGAAAAGTCTAATCAAAATTTCCTTTGGTAGGACGATCCATTAGTCTTAACACTATGCGCTACATACTCGGTTTTTCATTTTAAGCTTTATTTACAAAATGATTTGTAATAGAAAAACAGTGATTTGAGTAATGACATCACCTTGAATTTGCAATTTCTGCTTGTACTTTAAAAGTTATAGAACAATGAAAAGTTAGATGGCGTTCTTAATTCTATAGAATGAGATATTTAAGCTAATAAAATGACGTTAAATTTTTGATTTTTTTATCGTAATATATATTTTTAATGTAAAAATAATTTTATGAAAACTCATTAAATTTAATGTATTTATAATTATAATAAACCTGAAAAAAATTATAATTTTTATTTATTATTATTCTAGAAACAAACGTTAACAGTGACCTTTTTGTAAACATTACAATCATAGATGAAAATATAATAAAACAGTGGAATTGTTCATTCAAAATCCAGATCTGGAACTTATAAACAACATTCTATCCAAGAGATTATTTACTGGTAAAATTATTATAGTTATCATAAATTATCATATAATTTAAAAAAATTATTAAGTCTTTTACAGGTCAGCGTAAAAATGCTGAAAAATAAAAATTATTAACGGTTAAGATTAGAAATTTAAAATGCATAAACTGACATTTTGAAAAAAAAGTATTAAACAAAAATTTTGAATTAAAATATTGCGAAAGATGATATTTGTAGTTAAAATATTTATACTAAATATAAATTTAATACTCTTTTTCTAATACTCTGGGACTTAGAATTGTACCTTTCGTTATAATTTAATTAGTAAGTTTCGCCTTTAAAATCTTTATTTTTGAACATTTTTATCATTACCTGTCTTTTTTAAATTTTTATACACATTTGTTTCAATCAAAAGTAACGTGGCCGCCATATCGAGTTGCAAAAAACGTGTTGTAGATATACAACATTTTTTCTTGTCAGAATAAATTTTGAATATCATGCGTGAAATAAGACGGTTTATTCAATAAATAATACTTTTAGATATTTGAAGATTACATGCAAATTCATATGCAAAAATCATAAAATTTCTAGAGTGTTTGGCCGGAATTTGACGATAAAATTATTGCAATCGCAAAGAATTTATATGTAGCAGAAGATAAAACAATAAATATTCCATACAGCAAATATAAGGGATCTCTACAAAATTGTAAGTTTTAATTATATTTCACATACAAATATACATACCTATAGCTCCGAGTCACAAAACGCACTTTTAGGTCATAACGTACAATTTTATGAACGTTTAGAGAACTAATTTTTAATCATTTATTATCAAAATAAAATAAAGTTTTAAATCTACATTTTGTTCAAGCTGTATAAACTTAAAATATTGCTTCTTTATAACTGTTATTATATAATAATATTAATAATTATAACAAAAATAATGTATTGCAGCTAAAGAGAACATTACACTAATACTGTTACCTTTTATACTCCAGAAACCTCCTACATTAGTTGTGGCAAAAAAAGGAGAAACAGTAGATGCTCTAAATTGTTTTATCTACAACACAGAGGTATTGAAATTTCTTTGTATAAGTAAAAATTGTAAAACGTAAATAGGTAATTATTTAGCAAATTCAAAATATAAGGGGTTGCGGCGCGTTCCCGACGGCACAGTGTATAAAACTTATACTTACCATCAGAGCGCTACCGAGCCCCTTGATACGTTTCTGAGTATTTGTGCAAATAATAATATATTTTCATTTATTCTTATACATATATTATACTATTTGATTACCAGGAAAAAAGGGCTTACAACCAAATATAAGCCTTGATTGTATATCATTATTTGCCATACATGCATTGATTTTTGCGATGTACACAATTTTAAACATGCGAATTGATCATGTGAATTGATCTACTTTCTAAAATTAAAAAAAAATTGCATTTGCTAACAATAGAAGGTTAATAACAGTTAGTGTTAATTTGAAATTATATATCGATTGAAAATCAATCATCTTAGACCGTAATGTAGAAAAATCAAATTAATGCTCGTTGCGAAAAAAAAATTATTTACAAACTAACAATAGTGACAAAGTAATTATAAAAATATTCTAATTTGTTATTTTTCACGAAATAGGATTACAAAATTTGAAATCGAGAGAAAGTTTTGAGTCTGTATATAAAATAATAGAAAATATATATTCGAAGACTGATCAAAGCGATGTTATGCCATTTGTAGTCATCTGTGGAGAGATAACGAAAAGCTCATCAGTGTACGTTATTATTAGCATCAATGTATAAAGTAAAAACTTTGATGGAAGCAGTGGACATCTATATAAAAAGTTTTACAGTTTTTCGAAAATTGTAACCAAACATTGTTAGGCATCTTATACAATTTTTCGATTACGCAATTTTTAATACTGTACATTCAGGAATGTACAACGTTGTCATTGATTTTAAAATACAATTGGACTCTATAACATGTTAAGTAGAAATGTAAAAATAAGTAAGTTTGGAAATTTATTATGCGATAAACAATCAAAGTGATATTAGGAATATTAATAGCGTACTTGATATAGTTACCTTTAAGATGTCGATGCTGCAAAATACTATCAAATTAACTCTAGCATTATATAATAATCATCACATACCTGCAAAGCAGTTGATGATATTGTAAATCAAATTGATGATTTTATAAGTAAATCCTACGTTCCTTATTTGCAAAAAAAAATTGCGATAGAATTTTACGAAGTTCCTGATAGTAGTATTATTGATAGAGTAAATTTAGTTATGGAAGAAAATAAGAATCCTTTAAAACCGCTGTCCATCGAACACTTACGTTTCAAACATTATGAAAGATCTTGTGGTTTTGTGAATCCAGAGTCATACGAAATCGGAACAGAACTGATTTTTGAAATTGTAAGCTCATTAGTGATATGTGTTAAACGTGTTAAACGTTATAGTGTTTTTATGCCTATTAGAAACACTTGGAAAAATTTTTTGGAAACACCAAATTTATTTCACGAAGTTATGAGTTACACAAAATCTTTTGAAAATGAAAATTTTATTGTTTCTAATATAATTCAAGGTAAATTATGGAAGATAAAATATAAATTAGATCAAATCAAAAGACTGATAATAAAATAATCTTGCCAATTTTTCTTTTCTATGATGATTTTGAGACCGGAAATATCTTATAATTAGGTAGCCATAGTGGTGAAAAAGAATTGGGAGTACTGTACCTTGGACTGCCATTTCTTTCACCACACCTGGTTGCAAAGCTAACTAATATTTATGCTGTAGGAGTGTTTTTTATACAAAGTTTTATACAAAGCACAGAAAATCTATTGGTAGTAAAAGAGTATGTCACAAAGTAATAGACGAGTTAAACAAATTATGCCGTGATGGGATAGCTTTAAATACAAATGGAACAACGGTAACTGTTTATTTTAGATGTCCTCTAGTACTTGGAGATAACTTAGGACTTAATTGTATCTGTGATTTTGTCGAGAGTTTTTCAGCTACGAGGTATTGTCGGATTTGCAGAGCAACATCTCTTTAGTGTAAAATAATGACACTAGAAAATGAAACTCTCTAAAGAACAGTGCAAAATTATGGGCAAGATGTACAAAAGAAATCTATCACTACAGGCGTTAAGACTGAATGTGTTTTTAATCAGTTGATATATTTTCATATTGTAGAAAATAGAACCCTAGATATAATGCACGATCTTTTTGAGGGAGTCGTTCATTATACACTTTCCAAGATTCTCACTTGCTTAATTTTCGGAAATAAATTACTTTCCTTGGATATGTTAAATCGACGTATAAGTGAGTTTTACTTTGGAGAAGTGGAAATTAATAAGCCTCGACCTATTTATAAAGAGTCTGCTAAAGTCAATGTAAATGATATTGTAAAAAATAAAATTAAGATTAAGCAATCTTCTGCCGAGATGTTATGCCTATGTCGGTATCTAGGTGTAATAATTGGTGATCTTATTCCAGGAAATAATCGGTATTGGAAGCTTTATTTAACTTTAAGAGAGATTATAGGTATTGTAACTGCTCCTAGGTATAATATCGCTGATATTTCTCAACTAAGATTTCTTGTCCACCTCCACAATGAGAGCTATATTCAGTTATTTGGAAAATTAAAACCAAAAATGCATTTTTTAATACATTTTGCTGAAATTATGCTGGATAACGGCCCAGTGATTCATTTTTGGAGCATGCCATATGAGAGAAGAAATAAAATCCTCAAAGAAATAGCTATTAGCAGTAGATCTCATCGAAATATATCACTCATGATGGAATTCGTAATCAATTGCAGCAATCTTACTCTAAAGTAATGTGTGATAATGTAAAAGATGACACTATTCTAAGAATCATCGAGAATGAAAAAGACGCAGATATAGGCAATTACATTTCCACAATTAAAACTGCAAAATCTTATAAATTTGTTCGTGGAAAAAATATACACATGGTTCTATTATCGTTATTGAAATTAATGATGATGATATACAATTTGGACAAATATTGAAGATTTATAACATTTCTAATAATACATATTTTCTAGTTAGCGAAGTTGTAAATCTTGTATTTGATTTTCATTATTATGCGTACAAAGTTAAGGTATCTAATGAACCGCATGCGTTTTATAATACTAAAATGTTACGTAATGGAAGTCCTTGTATATTGACCAAAATCCAATCAGATTATTATGTAACAACAACATATAATGTTTAATATGTTATATAGAAAGATAAGATGATATGTTTGTACTTTTAATAATAAAAAACAAATAACAAAAAAAAAAATTATAATTATATTATTTTATTTACTGATTACTAATCCATGGCATTTAAATCAGTCGCACTTACGGCTTGCTGAATTTTTTCATTCAATTTATTACTTTACGTTTAGACATTTTTTTTCATTTTATGTATGCATTTGCCTCGCAAATATTATTTGCAGAAAATATAGAAATAAAAAACAAAACAATTAAAAACCAAATCATTAGAATACGTACTTAGCTAAGCAGAATGTTTCAATTGTTTCTATCTCCAGTTATTTTATTTAAAAAATGTAAAAACTCAAATTATCAAAAATGGTATCTTTTAAAATCTATTATTTGTCAAAATCTTGATAGGTTTTGTTTTTTAAAATTTATGAATATATATGACTTCAGACTGTTCTGTAGCTATAAGTACGTATGTTAATAAATATCATTGCATTTGTACTCCTTATTCATTTTTCACATGCAAGATTAAAAATCTTGTTTTTCATAAATTAATAAAAAGAAAACAGGAAAAAGCATAGGTAGATTAAAATCCATTTTATAGAAGCTAAGATACAAATAATATATACACTATAGTATTACAATTTTAGATATATTACATGTCCAAATATAATTGAAGCTGTAGATAAACATTTTGGTATTTTTGTAAGTAATTTCTTTTATGTCTATGAAAACCAAGACATTTTTAAGTGCTACAATTTAAACACTTTGTCCTGTCGCAGTATGGAATTTCTTTCAGTGTAGAGAGTGCAATATACACGGTACAATAATGGACTACTTAGGTCACAGGTAGGCATGACTTAAACGCGGATTTAGGCCGCACTGTGCTATAAAATATTTTTAGGATAATATTTGTAGATTTTTCTAGTTAGATTAGATTAAATAAGGTTTATTTCTGTACATTGTGTTGTACAATTCAAAATAAATACAGTATAAAGTAAAACAAGTTATAATTTGTGTGTGTGTGTGTGTGTGTGTGTGTGTGATGATGTATATAGAGTTGATGAGAAATGATATATATATAGAGTGGAGGAGTGTAAGTATTTGTGAGATGATATGAATTTTCAAGTGCAAAAAAATATTCTTTAGCTAATTGTTTGAAGTGTGACATGGATTTAGTGTTGCAAAGGCGTGATAGTAGCGAGTTCCAGAGGTAAGAGGCGCTTATATGGAATGAACCTTTCAGCGTCTCCGTCTTGAAAGTCGGGATGTCCAGAGGCGTCACCTCCCCCCTCACAGAGATAGATAGATAGATCTTTATTTGCTCAAAGCAAAAAACAACACTCGTTGAGATCACATAAGAATGTGTCTCACACAAACATGTTGCATATTGTTCCTTTCCCCGGATCTCCTCGGAGTCCTTGGCGGGGAAAAGGAAGCGAATTGGCGTTAGCCCCAACGTTTAACAGTTTGGTGGCCCTGAAAAGGGCCGGTTATGTTTTCATTGGGTTAAGTTTGGCGAGGTTTCAGAGCTCGCTGTGGTGAGCGGTGACGAGGCCGCTTGAACAGCTCCTTGAGGGAGAGGAGGCGGCTCCTCGAGCGACTCCTGTGTTTCTCCGCCGTCGTATGTAATTGTGCCTTCCTTTCGGCGATCACGGCGCGAGCCTGTTGTGCGCGTCGCTGAGCAGCGCTTAGTTTTCGTGGGTCCCGGAGCTCTTGCAGGCGGAACCGGTCCTTGCTCTCGCAGATGGTGTTGCGGACCGGAGGCACGTGGAGTGGTCGAGGGCAGGTGGGTTTACGTAAGACGACCTCTCTCTCAGCGTCGAGACGAAGCTGCTCTGCTGCTGATGGTCGAAGTTCAAAGAGAGTTTCTTCGTCCGTCAGCTGGAGCTGGACTGCCCTCAGCGGGTTGTGGCGCACGGGAGCGGGGGCGCTCTTAGAATCGGCTAACTCGACCGGCCGGCGCCTCTGATATACAGGGAGTTTCTTGAAGCACTCAGGGTCGAACTCCTCGAGTGTCCGGATGCCGTGGAGTATCACTAATTTTGAAGCGGGCCTGGTCGCGGCGACGTCAGGTGCGGAGATGGTAGTTACACTGGCGAACTGGGCGATGGCGGGCTTGGCGGTGACTTCCTTAGTTTTCTTGCGCCGTTGGTTGCGGGCCCGTCGTTGCTCCTCGGTGCGTATTCGACCCATATATAGCTCCTTCCCTTGCTAAGGCCAACTAGCGTCCTATAGCCTAGAGGCACGACTACTCGTTGCCAGGGACCTCTTAGTCGGCTTCCCAGGACAAGTCAACCGGGAAGCGTTTCGGATGGATCCTGGTCGTGCAGCCGTGGCGCGTCTAGTTGGGCCTTTGCCGAGCTCGTACCGGGATAATTCGACCGGCTCTCACTCGGCTCTGCAGCCACGAGGGCTGACTTGCGTTCGAGGTCGCGGAGGGGGAGAATACAGGGCTGTAATGGAAACCGTGTCCGGGAGCCAAGGCTTCGTCCGGTCGTCCGGCTCGCACGACTGATTGAGAGAGACTCGCTGCTCCGCGCGTTGTTCTGCGCTATAGTCCGGGAGCGCGGACCTCAGAGGGAGTCCGGGGACACGAGGCTCCTCCGTGTGTTGTAGTAGGAAGAGGGTCTCGCAAAAAATTCTCAAAGCCGAGGTAGTAGGAAAAAACGTCTTTATTTTGTAGTCTGGACCCTCGGCTGACCGTCCTATAGGGGGCGTCTCGACTCGCTGGTCGAGTGCGAGAGCGGGAGAGGTCTGCACCGAGCGGAGGCCGGGAGACGACTGACGCGCGAGCGAGAGCGCGGCCGCCTTTTATAGGCTTGCGGCGTTCTGCTCCGACGCGTGCGCGGAGTGGGGGAAGGATCGTGCGCAAGAGACTATGGGAGAGCGGGTATCAATATCACATAAATTATTACAATAAACGTTACTAACTTTATTCTGTACACGTGAGGTTTGGTCATAGACCTATCTGTATTGCACCTTAGTATTATAATACTGAAAAATTTATTACGGCATATAGGCCGAGTCAGACTAGATTAAAAACGTAGCGCCAGAGAGTTCAGAGTCATCACGATTCGATGGCCAGTAGATGTCGCCGCAGTGCCCCCTTGAAGGATGCGCGGGATGGTAGATTTCGCAGGGCAGAAGGGAGAGAGTTCCAGAACCTATCACCCTGGACCTGGAAGGCTCTAACCCCGGTCTCGGTGTTCACAGTAGGTATGCTTAGTTCCGGAGGAACTCCTCTGCCTGAGGGTCTCTTGTATTTCACAAAAGATGTGAAATAATGTTGTATAATAAAAAAGCCTTAAAGTAGAGCCTTCTGGAATCAGTCCGTAGCCATTCTAGATGCCTCCGATAGGGACTAATATGTTCATCCCTTCAAACCCCAAAGATGAATCTCACACAAGAATTGCTCAGTCTCTGTAACCGTATTCGTTGTTCGTTAGACATGTCCAGGATTGTCACAGTACAGTAGTCCAAGTGTGGTTGTATGAGTGTCTCAACTAGCCTTCTGCGGAGAGTCTCAGTGGTGCAGATTCTGATAAACCGCAAGCTATACAGAGCTTTGTTGACTTTTTTCGTAATGGCATCCACTTGCAATTTCCAAGTAAGTTTACAGTCTAATACAACACCAAGACTCACGACTGTCTCACCGTAAGGGACGATCACTCCGTCCGGCAATGGAACCCCAGGCAGTTTCCACGACTTAATATCATTAACATTTCTCGTGGAACCAAAAAAAAAAAAAAAAAATAGACTTAGTTTTGCCGGAGCTGAGTCGCAGGTCGGAGCTCCCTGCCTAGTCAGAAACCAGCTGCGCCGCTTCAGCCAGTCAAGCCACGCCTTCCTGAAAATTATTTTTGCTGGTATGTAGATAAATCTGAAGGTCGTCCGCGTAAAAAAGATGTTTAATTGTACTACCGTCAAGTATATTCTGTAGGTCGTTAACATAAAGACTGAACAGTACTGGTCCCAGGACAGATCCCTGTAGAACTCCCAGATTGGTTTCAAGCCATTCCGAGGTACCGTTCTTATTTGAACTTACGGTCTGAGATCACCCCTGTAAATATGATTTGATCCATAGGAGAGCCGACCGTGAAAACCCCAGCCTATTCAGCTCAGTTAGTAGTTTGGAACGTGAGATGGTGTCAAAAGCTTTGCTGAAATCAAATAATAGCATAATCGTCACCTTCTTCTTGTCAACGGCCATTCGTATGTCGTCAGTCAATTTTAATAACGCTGTTTGTGTACTGTAGTGTTTATGAAAACCGGCCTGAAAGGTATCCAATATTTGACTTTTGTTAAGATACTCCGTGATTTGGGTGTAAGCGATCTTCTGAGGTACCCACTCAAAGCAGAGCAGCGCAATTGGACGAAAGTCGGTGACATTAGAAGGAGCGCTGGTCTCCATTAGAGCAATTAAGTGTGCCTGCTTCCAGATACTTGAAAAGACTCCCTGAGCGAAGGAGCAGTTAAATAGATTAAGAATAAATTCACCAATGATTAGGAGAGCCTTGCGAGGAAAAGTGTGAAATAGCTAGGACGGCATCGCTCATATTGACTGGAGTGAAGGTGAAGCCTTCCTCGCTTGCAAGTAAAATAGTGTCCATTGCATTGTCTATATTTTCGAGGGGTGATGCCGATATTCCCGCGAAGTGCGCATTCAGCTCACCCGGCGTAAAACCGAAAAACTCCTCTTCCTTACACCCAGGTAGGCCGAGATGACGCATTACCTTCCAAATATTTCTGTTCTCATCAAGAGCGTCTGAGAGCTGTTGACGAAGGAAGGATTCTCGCTCTTGAGCAGAACGCATGTCGACCTCATTAGTGATTCAAAGAACCATCGAAAAGCTCCGCTCTCCCTGTGCGTTCATAGCGCCTGAGTGTTGCATTGCGTTTGTCAATTCGAATTCTCAACCCTGGTCCAGACCAAGGAGCATACTTTTTACGTGTACAAACATCAATAGCTAATTTTAAATTATTGTTAAAAGCACTTAAAGTGCCCTCCAGATCGGTTTCAACGGAATTCATGGCTGTCCAGTCGCAACAAGACAATAGGTCGACAAGAGTAGATGTATCAATGCTCTTGTAGTCACGGTAACAAAATGTCACTTTCACTGGAGTCGGACAGTAGATGTAGAGCGAGACATCTATGACACAATGCTTGCCGAAACTAGGCAGCCACTCATTCCTAGAGTCCAGGATCGTGTCGTTTTCGTTGGTCATAATTAGGTCAATCCAAGTGTGAGAAGATGAGGTGTGATGTGTGGGACCATGCCGGATTACCTGAAGAGATAACTCATCAGATAGACGCTTGATGGTAGTAGCGTCATCTGAACCAGATAGTAGGTCTGAGTTCACATCACCCATAATGATTTTATGGCTAAAATCGCCGCATAGGTCCCGCAGGACACTAAAAAAGTCCGAGTCCCTTTGCATCGGAATTTTTGGAGGTCAATAGATAACTCCGAGCAATACTGGAGGTGAGTCGCCCCTCAGTACGCTACAGAAAAGGTACTCTGGAATTCCAGGTTTACCTGTATCCAAAGTGTCGGATGAAGCGAGCTTATTATTTTTTACCCTGTTGCGTACAAATAGGGCGACACCGCCTCCATTAACGTTACTGTCCTGCCTGATGATGCTATATCCTGCGACGTCAACGAGGCTGTCATCAACAATCGGACCCAGCCATGTCTCCGCGAAGCCAAAGACGTCGTACGACGGATGCTCTGTCAAGTAATCCCGGACTATCTCAATGCGAGCCCTAATCGAGTTTACATTGAGAAAGCCCGCCCTTAAGCATCTCCTAGCCCACGCGCACCGTCGAGAGGCCTCGTCCGTCATGTGGAGCCCACAGTTGACGTCGAGGGCGATGTCGATGATGATGAAGATGGTGACTACTGCAATGATGAACTGCAGATGTTTTAGACGCCGATGATGGTGATGATGTTGGCGAGGTTGCTGCCGATTTGTTGCTCAGGTCCGTAAAGTAGTGTCGGTATTTTTGTAATTTTTTGTGACAGTCGTGTGTGCGGTCTAACGCCGTGTCTGTTTCGAGCTGGACTGACACGCCGTGAGAATGGCTTGCATATCGGTAGCAAACGCAAAGACGTGCGCGTGCTTGCCCCCCCCCCCCCCACGTCTAGCCAGGAACCTGCCGCCCGCATGCCAAACATATTTGAAGCTCAGTCCCTGTGCAAGGGGCCTCAAATTTTTAAAAAGCAAAAATTTTTCTTGGGACAGCATCTCATTAATAAATACTTTTTGTCCAGTCAGGCATGCAGCAGCCTCCGGGCCCAGGACACCAGGCCTGACGTCGTTCGTGGTCAGGTAGTTGTTGGCAAGCGCGCATTTCGCTCGCATAACGTCCCTGACCAGCCCTGGACCAGCAAGCCTGGCCACGATTGAGGGAAGAGCGCTACGACGCCTCGCCGGATTTTTCGCGTTAACATCAGCCTTCTTAACCCCTTCCGATCGACGCAGGCGCAAAACCCGAGTGTTCACGATATCGCTCTTTTGCAGAGTAGGGAGGATAGCGTTGAGCAGTGCGAAGGCAGCTAATTCCGAGATTTTCTCGTTGAGAGTATTGCTATCTTTTAACAAACCATGAATAATGATCTCGCACCCCCCAGCAACGGCCCCTCCGACCACAGTCCGAAACAGGCTTAGGAACCATGTCGAGGTCCCGGCATGCACGATGGACGTTCTCCAGCATTTGTTGTGTATATAGCAACTCATCCTTAAGAATATTATTTTCGTCCAGGGGCAGCTTAATCGCGTCCAACAGTTTGTTGGGTGCACTGATGTTATCGGATAACTGGGTCTTGAGGGCAGAGATACGGGTATTTAATTCCTCAGCACCGACTGTGGCGCCCCTTCCCGCTGGGTCGGAGAAGACTCCACGTGGCGCCGAAACCCTGCTCACAAGAGCCCTTAACTCATCAAGTTGATCCTGGAGCATGTCGAAACGTTGAAAGAAAAGCACCATTGTGCTTACCGGGATCAGAATGTTGGAGACACCCATGAGGCTACTGTCTCCTAATGGCGCACCCTTCTCGCGAGTCTTCAGCTGGTTCACGGGGTCCAGTTGAGACGAGTCGTCAAGTCTAGGCTTTGGTGTGAGAGGGACAGCGGTCTGCACATGCGGTTTAGATGATTTAGGTAAAGCATGCACCTGAGAGATCGTGAACCCGTCACTCTTGCGCGGCTCTAGTGAGGCAGGAGCCTGGTAGTTGGTGACCCGCATGACAGAGCTATTGTAGCTCAGCTGGTTACTATCTAGCTCCTCCTACTCGGAGTTGGAGCTGAGAGGGGAGCTGTTCTTTGAGCCACTGCTGCCGCGATCACCAGATTGTGTTTTTGCACACGGTGTCGAAGCAGCGCGTCGCGTCTGCAGGTGGGGAGAGACGCGAGGTGTTGTTGATTTTCCTCGGAGCACTGGCGTTAACACGGCACGAACGCTCACCTGATGATGATTGCCAGGAGGAGGGGAGGGTGCTGCTAGGCTGACTTGATAGCAGGCGTCACCGCGGCAGGCATAGAGGTTGCTGGCGGGACCGTAGGATGTTTGCTGGCTGCCATCCGACATTTTTTACACACAGCATTCATCTTCCTTCCCAAACAGCGAGAGTGACAAGGAAGACAGCAGGTTGGGCACGTGCTTGTTGGTGGCGTAGAGTCATCGTTGCAGACAGAGCAAACCGCTGTTGCCATTGCTGTAGCCAGTTGGGCAATACTAAAATCTTCGTGCCAGTCTTAACGTCTCCACCAGGGATGCCAACAGCCAGGATGGAGATGCTGCCGGAATCCCGCCAAGATGCTTCGCTGCGCTTCTAACCTCTCCAGAACACCACGATTTTGAACAGTCTCCCTGGCTCTTTTTAAGGAGCCTTGCAGTAATGCTCCTGCGCGTGGAGCCTCGGTAGGCTAGTTATTCTAATAAATATGTAGATTCACACGGAGTAAGTCATAAAACTAGCAAAAACTGCGCTCGATGACGGAGCGATCTGACAAGCGTGTAAGACTCACCTGGGGCAGAGGACGAGAGGAGGAGTAGACAGAGAGAGAGAGAGAGAGAGAGAGGGAGAGAGAGACGGGCAAATCTTTCAGGAGCGCGCTCAGATAGCTCTCGGTTCTAAATATATTCCGAAAATAAATAGAAGCGCCGTAACCCTGGTGAAAATAGACTTTTCTACTCTCCTCGGGCCGCGGATACTTTCGGTGTGATGACCTTTTCTCCGAAAGTGAATCATCCGCTCGTAGGACGCGTAATTATTCTAATGGGAAAGCAAGAGAAAATCGCTCGCGGCCCGCCACAATAGCGGACGTTTCCCTCAGTGCCGGGATTAATTAAACATCGAATAAGTCGTGGTCTACAGCCGAGGGGGATAGGGGATATTTCGAGGGAGTTTATTTTGAAGGCTGTTAATTTAGCATAGAGAAGCGAGCAGAAAGCAGCTCGCGGTAAAAAGATCGGGGCCCTTGAACTAAGGCAGGACTGCTGCCGCCGTTTTTTCCGCGCGACAACAATGCACGTAATGAAGCCCACCCGGCTTATTACGGCGATGTATCTCCGGGGACCGCGAATGCTCGCCGCTGCTTCTGCGCTCATTGTTCGATCGTCCAGCGAGCGAGCGTATACGAGCGAAACCGATCGTAAAATCCCATCGTGACCCGGTGAACTGCCGATCCCGAATCTCATGCACCTCGAGCGCCCCGATATTTTCCTCCGCGAGAGCTTATTTGTTCATAATAATCCCTAACAAGCCCTAGCGAGCCACGCTCTCCCCTTCCTCTCGATTTTACTGACTCTGCGGAATATCACGCTCCGATTCTCGCTCCCGATTACCTCCTGCAACCATGAGCTCGGCCTGCGCTTCTGCGCGAAATATTGAGCGTCGAAGATTCGCCGTTCCACTTCGCGCGAAACGCAGGCGCAAACGAGCTGAAAGCGCAGTCAGGCTGCTTAAGGAGCACTTAATAGTAAAATGAGGCAGTTTAATCAGCATAAACGCTGCGTAAAAAGAACGAGCGGCGTTTCGCGGCAAAAAATGCAAAATTTACACGTAGCCCGAGCGAGCTACTGCGCGGGGGCAATTTGAGGTTCGTTACACGCACGAAAAGTAGCCTGCGCGAAGGATTGTAATGAACCGTAATGGCCGATAAACGAAAGCCACGCCAACTGCAGGAGGCTCTCTAACGCGCAGGGGATAGCCTCTCGCGCGTTCCCACAGCCCCGGAGTTTCGCAAGAGAGAAAAGAGACACCGCCGGTAGTGCATCGTTTGTTTCGAAGCCGCTGCTCATAACTATTATAAATACGTTCGGGCCAAGGCAAACTCGCTGCGGCGCTAATTACTTACGATCCAGGCGAATTCGCTGGTGATATACGAAATCGTTCTTTATTCGGAGTGCTGTGCCTAGCCACGTGAGTGTGTGACGGTGTCTTGTATCTTGGTGAATCCTGACAATCCTGCTTGTGAGACCGAGCATCGAATCTTCTTTGTGAAACCAAGCATAGATTCCTGCGGCGCGGAGCTGGCTTGTCAGGGCTACGATTGCACCAGAGCGGCGTCAACACTGAGTGCAGGTTCAAAAGATTGAGTGTATGTGCGAGTATATATCATATACCTGCCCGAAGGTGATAAAGCGTGCGCAACCTTCATGTCGATATACGCGTACGATTGCGATTATTTCGGTGTCGTTGCGAGTCGCAAAGTTGTTGGCGACTCGCATACTATTCTTTTCTGTTTTGTAAACTCATGTTCATTCGCGATTATTCAATTTAACCTAGTTTTATGATTTTACGTCATTTCTAGGTTATTTATTAATCTCGCTTGTTTGACTCATAGACCCAAAAAATCAAAGCAGCAGAGATAGCTGCATGCAACGTGGATGTTTCGCAAGCGTTGAGAAGGTCTGCGCCGCAACGAGGGAGAGCGATCTGATTGTTTTGTGTTTATTCG
The DNA here is from genome assembly GCA_024372645.1 of Trichomalopsis sarcophagae. NCBI lineage: Eukaryota > Metazoa > Arthropoda > Insecta > Hymenoptera > Pteromalidae > Trichomalopsis > Trichomalopsis sarcophagae. Next base: position 32,809 of record QLSS01000519.1, on the reverse strand, counting down.
CCTAGAGATCTTGGGAGTGCCAGATCGGTTCTCGGTCCCGGCATCTCCTTTTGTGATTTTCCCATCTCACGTCAAGTCTCACCCCGTTACACACGCGCACACACACACATACATATATATATATATATATATATATATATATATATATATATATATATATATATATATATATATATATACTAGTGGGGCTTCGCCCCCCTTCTCGCTTCGCTCGCTAACCCCCTAGTTTTGGTTGTGGTTTTAATTTTAAAACTATTTGTTATTTATTACTTGGTGTATTATTTAAATGAATGTACAAAAGTATTAAATATAAAATGAATATTTGATCATAGTAAGCACCGTAACTCAGAATTCACGTGCTAATGTTTTTTATCTGACGCTTTAGAAATTCATCATTTAAATTTATGTTTTATTCGTTTTAAATTAACTTCAATTCTTTCTACCCTTCGGTATAACTGCGTGACGGTCGGTTTTTTCTCAATTCACTCCCCGGTAAAAATGTGTACCTAGCGAGCCTATAGAAGTATTCACTTCAAAAATTAACTAAATGAGCTAAGATTTAGAAGCCAAAAATAGCCACGAAATGTATGGCCAGTGCCTAGTCTCTTACGAATAAATACATTGATTGTCAACATATTTATTCAGCAATTTTTGTTTATCGTTAACTTTTGAAGTGATAACTTCTTATGGGACGGAGTGAATTGGTTGGAATGCGTTACGGCGCCGTTATGTCTGGCTATCCCCACCCTGCCATCTCTTGCCTTCTCTCTCGCACGCATACGGCGACTCAGCGGAGACATCCCCACCCTGCGGTCTCTTGCTTCCTCTCTCGCACGCATACGGCGGCTCAGCGAAGACATCCCCACTCTGCGCGCGCTTTCTTCTCTCTCTCTACTGGCACGTGTTCTCTCTCTCTCTCTCGCTCTCTCTCACTCGCTCGCGTCAACATGCCCTCTCTCTTTCGCATACTATATATCGACGGCTGACTGGAAGATCACCGTATCTCAGCCGCGGCTTCGAGAACGCCGTATCCCGGTGGTGGCTTCGGGATCGCCGTATCTCAGCCGAGGCTTCGGAAACGCCG
>QLSS01000519.1:0-26725 GCA_024372645.1 Trichomalopsis sarcophagae | reverse complement strand
ATCGCGATATTATCGGTGTAAAATGAAAAGTTTTTCTACTCGAATTTGTACATTATCTATACTTACAGTGTAGTTAATGTCAAATAATAAATCAAATAAGTAATTCTGATTTTTTTCAGAATTTTTGACGAAAATTTTAAAAATTTTTACGTCATATTTAACGCTACTACAAAATTTGAGGAAAAAAATCGCGTCCGAGATACGGCGTTTCCGAAGCTGCGGCTCAGATACGGCGTTTCTGAAGCCTCGGCTGAGATACGGCGATCTTCCAGTCAGTCGTCGATATGCTCCACTACAGACGCTCTCTATTTCTCCCTTTCTTTCCTCGACACTTTTCTCTTAGCTCGCGTGCACAGTAAACATAACCTCTACATTAGTAAAACTGTTGAAGTGAACATTGTGTTATTAAATTGTATTAGTAAACAGATAGTTATTTTGATTTTTCAATTACCGAGTGTGATATTTACGTGTATATTGATAATCATATTGTTGTGTTAAATACTAGCCAGTCAACTTAAACTGTTAAATAATGATAAATATTGTACATAAAATATATATTTTACATACAAAAGGAAATTAAATTACGTTTTACTTATTCCTGATCCATTTATAAATTATTAGATTAACAAAAAATATAACTATAAAATTATTATTGCCATCATGCGTTAAACAAGTTCTATATTTGATAGTTTCTATAAATATCATATGAAGTTATCACTTCTGTCGGGCGTCCCGTGACGCACACGTTTTTTTTAGGCATACGTTGTGGTGGGAAATACTGCTTCTTCCGGCTGCTGCGATGACGGTACTCGCGAGTGTCTCATATATGTGTTTTTCTTGTTTCGTGTAAAAATTGTGTGACCTACTTAAATTGGCGTCGTAGGCGCGTAATAGAATCGGGGATTCCATTACAACATTCCGATTTATGTTTTCGAGGTATTTCAAATGGCGTGACTTCTGTTTGGTCAACTCCCAAATTGCCTCGCAAAGATTATCAATACGCTTGTGTATCTGTTGCTCCGCGAGCGTCAACTGAAGCAGGTGTATCATTGAATGTAGTAGAGTCTTATGATCTCCAATATGTAAATTAATGTTTGAAATACGTCAATGATCTCCCTTGACAAATCCCCGTATTATGACAAACCTGGGTCCCTATTCGGGCGACAATGAAACGATCCACGATTGGTTGGATCGAGAACGTGAAGGATTCGAGACCCGAGTTTAGTTAATTAGGAGATAAGCACATTCGAAGAACGATGATAAGCTCTGATCCACCCGCTAATATCTGTTGGGTGGACAAAAGCCTTCCCTATCTTCTGAAGTAGAAGAACCACCAGAGGAGAGCTGATCGTGTGTTGATCGCGATCGCGCACTTTTGACGTCCTTAAAATATTAGTAATCGTCCGGTGATATTCTGGCCGTTGAGCGGAGGTCGTGCAGAATTTCGGGCTTGTTGGAGCCTACGAAGAAGCGATTCAGCTCGTCGACTAAAACTGGAAGTTGAATGTCGACTTGTCCTTGCCGCACAGTCCCAATTTGCTTACGATCTCCCACATTTCCTTGCAATTTCGACAGTTGCTGATCTTCTTACTTTAGTAGGCCATGGATGCTCTGTTAAATATAATTTTCACTTTCTTGCGGAGCGTTTTGTACTCGTCCTTGTTTTTCCTGCTCTTGTTATATTTGAATTTATGCCCAGCCTTGTTACCTGCGTTGCGAAGTTCGCGTAATTCAGATGTCGAGGGCTGACGTTTAGAAGCAAAAGTGCGTGAGAATTGTAGAGGCCCATGATAGTTGCGGCAAAAAGACGCACACGCTCGTCTAGGTCATCGATTGTAGTAATAACAGACCAATTAACCTTGCAGAGATCCTTTCACAAAGCATAGATATCAAAGTTTTTGTAGCAGCTCCGCGTTGATGTTGTGTTCCTTGATATCCAGGGCAGATGCAGTTGCCAGTAAGAAACGTCCCTACAAGCTTGTGAAATGCAAATGTTGTCGATTGTCGACTCAAACTGATCGAGGTGGTACGTTTTGCCGAAGGGTGTAGGTACAAGACCCAAGGTTTGAAGAGATTGCTCGAGGATATTGCGGCTTGATGAGTAACCGTGGCATTCTATATTCAGATTCCCCATGATTAGAAGCTGTTCACACAGTGAGTTGCAGTTGAGGATGGCCTCCTCGACGTTGTGCCAATACCCTGCCTTGGGAGGGCTGTAGACCACGACGCAAAGGAACTTGAGGCGCAAGGCTGTAATCTCGGCTAGCATAAACTCGAGTGCCTTGCAATGAGTCAAAGGACGTGCGAATTTATGCATGATTTTGCAGCGAGCAGGATTGTGGACGTAGAGAGCTACTCCACCGCAGCGCTTCCCGAGTCTGTCGTGCCTGAACAACGCGTATCCGGGAATTTGTTCTCGAGCAAAAGAATTGCTTGGTTGCAGAAACGATTTGCTAATGCCAAAAGCAAGAGGTTTAGAGCGCAGGATGAGGTCGTGTATATCCTGACATTGAGCAAGCAGACAGTGTGCGTTGATGTGGCCGAATGTCAAGCTCCGTTGGTCAGAGGATGGGAGTCGCCATAGTCGATGTGCAAGGATTTTCACTCTAGTTTTGTGCGTAGTGTCGTACATTTACCCTTGTCGAAGGCCGAGTGGAAGTCGCCGAGATTGCTCTTTTTGCAGTTCGCGCAGCAGAGATGTTTCTTATTATCACACGTGCTTGTTAGATGAGTTTGCGCGCAATCACCGTAGACAGGGTCGTTCTTACATTCTGCTGCCTTGTGACCGAACTGTAGACATTTATAGCATCGAAGAATGGAGATATGATCTGCGAAACGGCACAGTTACCATCCGATGCTCACTCTGTCCTGTCAGAAAAAGATTTCTCGGCACTCGAAGTCAATCAGGACTACGCAGGATCTAAACTTCTTGCTACCTACAAGATACAGATAGACAATCTTGAAACGGCTATTCAACAGGAATACCAAGGATCACAACTCATGGGCTAAGTTTTGAGTCGGAGGATGCTGCGAGGCCGGGATCTAAAAGCGCTTTGCAGCTGAGAAGAGGCGAGAGAGGCAAAAGAGAGAGAGGTGATCAAGCCGCAGAAAAACGCTCACATTTACACATCACACTCACATTCACACCTATATACAATTTCCATTCATACAATCTTATATTAATGCGCGCGTCGCGCCGTCGCTGCGTAAAAGCTCCCACTCTCGCTTATTTGTAACTTTGCGCCCACTGCGCCGCTTGCTTCGTGATATATTTTCCTATATTATATAGTTATTTTGGCTATACTCCCCCCCACAGCCCCCCACCTACCCCCCTACACCCCACAGCCCTTTACACATCAATAACACGAATTTTGTAGAATTAACTTACTTAAAATGTACTGTTAATTAACTGTCAATGTTTATGGTTTAAAATTATATACTATATTATATAGTTATATTCGCTATACTTATGAACGGTAAAAAGATCAGTTGACAGTTTTCCTCATTACCCAAGGGGTACTGTCAGAAGCACATTTCAGTCATAATGTACTTTAGGCGCGTTGATTTTTAATTTTTCTTTTTTTATGATATAAAAATTACCTTTGTTGTTTCGCCTAAATTTAATGAAACTATAATACGACTATGCGAATCAATCTTTATACGACGACTTTTTGGTTTTTGGATAATTATAAATTAATAATTTTTGGTAAAATTCCAATGTTAATATATAAATATTATTAACGATTATAATATTATATAATCTTGACGACTATATGAATCAAGTTATTTTGGTTACTCAAATTCAACGTTAATGGCAGTTCGTATAAGATGACTATATGAACCAATTTTTATATACGACTATATGAATCAAGATTTTTTGGTACTCGAATTCCAAGGTTAACTGAAGTTCGTATAAAACAACTATGTGAATCAATCTTCATAATACGACTATATGATTCAAATTTTTTTGGTTATTTAAAGTATAATTTTGTATAACTTTGAGTTTCGCCAAAACTTCTAGAAAATAGTTTTTGCGATCTTTGCGCAGATGGCTTGCTTAAACGTAGTAAAAATACTCTTTGGAAATATTGATAATTCAAATTATATTTCATTAACACATATTGTACATATGTACACGTCTGGTATAATAACTCTCCCTTTATTGACTATGGCCATGTAGTTTTTTTGACAGGTCAGATTTGGTAACGGTGCCGTGGACAAATTCACGTCGGGTGTACATGAGAACAATACATTTAAAATTTTTAAATTATAATTCCGAACACTTTCGACAATTTTTTTTAATTATCTATTTATGTTTCCAAAATTAAACGATCGATTTTGCAACTTCGCTATTTTAGAGATTTTGATCTGAATATCTGAATATATAGCTTTTGTTATAAGAAAATTGCTCCTACAGTAAAATAATTAAGCTTGGAAATATTTAAAATAACATTCACATACTGTATTCTAAAACAATATTTTATTTATTTCGGAACAATAAATTTCGTTGGAGGAAGCTACGTGACAATGAATTATCAATCTAACTTTTTATGACTAAAAAATCAATTTTCAATCAAACAATACATTTTTTTAATTGCATTAAGGCTATTATAAATTAATTATTTTGGGTAACATTGAATATTAATATTTATACATACACAATACAATATTATTTAAAAAAATTGTATTTATTTTTTAATGTAAAATTACGTATGTATTTTAATGTGTCGATTATAATTGCTTTTATCGGTAAATCCTTTAAGACAAATTGAACATTTGTATTTTTTATCGTTATAATTATATAACGATAAAACAATACAATATTCGAGTCGTTAATATTGTCTATACTTATACTCTTTTGAGCAGATTTCACATGTACACAATAGATTGTTCATGTGTTGTATATTGATGTCTGTGATCAGCTAATACACTTTTCCGACCAAACATTTCGTCACAAAAATCACAAATAAATTTCTTGTGTCCTGTATGTGTGTTTATATGATTTTTTAATTGAGATTTCTTGAAAAATTTTGATTCACAAAGTTCACACTCGTACTTTTTTTCCTCGAGGTGTAATTTCTTGTGAACGTTTAAGTTTCCTCTTTGCGTAAATTTTTTATCGCAAATATCACATACAAGATTTTTGTTTGTGTGAATTTGCTAGTGCATTGTTAAAGAACTTTTGTTCTTAAATATTCTGTCTCAAGACACATATGGATACTCCATTTTCGGTAAAAAAAAGATAAATATATAAATATCTGTAACGAGGTATGAGTCCGAGCAACGAATTGTTAATTCAACAACGAAATCGCGCTCCCTCGATGCGGCGGAGTACTCCTCTACGCCCTCGATAGACCAACGTTCTCTCTGTCCTTCTCGCCTATTGCCGAATTTCCTCGTGTTTGTTGTCGCGTGCGCGACTCTACGCGGTTTCATCGCGGCGTGGCGGTACTCTTACCGTTCCGATGTTGCGATGCTCAACTCGTTACATATTTTCTTATATTATATGATCATTTTGGCGAAACTCCCCCATAAAAGTGCTAATTCTGAATCCCATATATACTACATACCAATAATCTATTATATATTGTTTGCATTTTTATTAGCTTTCGAATTGTTACACTATGAATACATACATAAAATAATATTATAAGTAAAACTGACTCACTTTTACAAAATAAACACGACGTTGAGGTTGACAGTAACAGCTGTAGTAGCAAAAGAATATAAATATATTGGTGTTTCTTGTATTCCTAAAAAGCATGAATGATTGAATTTATTAATTAAAATAATAAAAATGTAATGTTGTAAAAAACAGATTAATAACTTACAGTGGCAGTGGGTTTGTCGTTCAAAACAGATCTGTATGTACAAGTACAATGATGGTACTGAGGTTGTTTATACGACAATAGTTTTACACACGTGGTCTTACAATAATATTATAATCAAATTTTACTATATCCTCTCCAGTTTTATTTCTTTTTTGCGCTGATAGTGGTCACGATGGGGTTAGAAATGAACGTTATGAGATAAAACGTACATAACGTACAACACGTCGGTAAAATACATTAACTGCTATAACCACTACCGTATAATACATCTTACCAGACCGGTCACGTAACAAAATATCGGGAGAAGAAATTCTCATGAAAAGAAATATACCAAGCAAATTTTCAATTTGCAATATGTAATGCAATCGCAATATCTCAATGCAATCAAAATTATTTTCCAAAATCTGGTATTTCCACGATTGATGGTTCCATCGAACAGCGTAACGTGCTTCATTGAAATTTCGGACATCATTCACTCGGCGTCTTTCCAACGGTTTCTTCTAGAATCTTCGACACTTTGTACACGTTGTATACACTTTGATCAAATTAAGTTTAAGACTCTTCCTCTCCACTACGGGGCTCTGGGCCCATAATCTGTAGAATAACTGGCACTTTATCGTATGACAGGGTAGTGGAATGGGAGAAAGACGAATCTTGAACGGGTAGCTTGATATATTCGTATATAAATATATTTATTGAAAAAAACTTTTTCTATAGCTAGTGTACAAGAATGCTGAGGTCTGACCTCGACGAACGACTCACAGTCTCTAATCTCAACGAACGGCGAGTGCTCCGATATATACGGTGCGAGGGAGGGTCAATAAGAGCGACGCTTACCTCACCCACACTCATACATACACCCAGAGACGATACATATTCAAACAGGGAAAAACAACCTCAACAAATATATTTATTAATTTTTTCTAAAAGAAAATTATACTATTTAAACTTGCGTCGTAAAATTTGGCTTTACTCAGCGGCAGGCGCATGCGCAGTCCACTATATAATCTCCTTTGACGTCAGAACCGTCGTGAAAAACGGCGCAAAGGACATTTAAAACAGAAGTTCGTTGTTATATAATATATAGGATGATATATAGCAAGAATTATAAAGTTTATATAATTCTTTTAATTTATATACTTTTTACTTACTACAGGACATACAAAAATTTATGTATGATTTTTGAAAAAAAAAAATTATTTGAAAAAGTGTTGTTCATATAAAGGTGCATATAAATGGCGAATTTATAAATGTGAAATTAGCTCAAAAAATATAAATATAAAAAATATTTGACGACCCATTTGCAAGCGTATAGTATCAATAAAATTACAAATATTTAATTTATCTGAAAATGTTTACGGATAAAAGTAATCATAATTGACATACTAAAATACATGTTTAATTTAAGCATGGTTTGTTAATACGTAATACATATGATTATATGTGTATTGCACGTGTAATATAAAATATAAATAATCATTGCATTATTAATGTTTATTGATTAATGATAGAAAGTTTACAATTATTTTATCTAATTTTATTATCTTTTAGTTCATCTTTTGTATTATCCTGATACATTTTCATTCTTAACTAACCAGAACGTAATTATCAGATCATGGAAATTCAATCTTTTTTTATAATCTATAAAATTCATATAGAATAATATTTTGAAAATTAAAATCATACAGAAACTAAAATGGGGGGTTGGCGAGCGTAGCTAGCAGTGGGGCGAAGTCTCACTGGTATAAGTATATACGCGTGTTGCTGCCGCTGCTGGCGCGTGGCACTGCCGATGTGCTGCTGCTACTGACTGCTTAGTTGTGGCCCAGAGTTAAAGTTTAAATGATTTTAGTTTTTTCTATATTTTTTAAGCGCACTGTGGAGCTTTTACAGGGTGTTACACGCCCTTATTGGTACACAGTATACTATTTTATATTGCCGTCAATTGTCAATAATATTATATTGTTATTATGTACATCTACATTGTTTGGAGCTAGAATTACTTTTTTACAAATCTCCTGATTATTGACACTTAAATTTTCTCTAAATATTTCTGTAATTATATCGTGCTTGATAATATTTCGTGCAGAATTTTTATCGCTTTCAACTCTTTTTTAAAACTACTAAAATATTTGCTTTCAATATTTAACAGCCATTGTTTAAATTCGATTTCATCAAGAGGCGCTACAGCGCCGCTTTGGCAAGAAAAAGTACGAAGTACGATTTGCGTATGCGCAAACTGTTGATATCTACTTGAATATAGTATCCTAATCTTTCATGTATAAAAGGTTCATAGAAAAATATTAAGTTATTAACTCATTATTGCAGGCTGAAAATTTTCTCTGTATATTTCATTTCGTTTAGAGTTTTTATCCTCTCTCGATATTTTTCGTCTCCTCCGGTCACGTTACTTACGGTAAGTATATTAAGTGTTATACACTAGTGATTACAGTAGTTAATCTACTTTACCGACATTCGTCTGCTACTCGGCGACACGCGATTATAATATGCATGTAATGCTGTATGTATATATGCATGTAATACTATACGTATACAGGGTGTTTCATTTTAATCCGACCATGACAAAAAACCATGGAAAAACTAATTTTAACGAAAAATGACCTTAACAAAAGTTGAAGGGGGTAAAGGGGGCCATCAAATGACACAAACACCTATGACCTTGAACACGATTTTCAAGGTCATTTGAGGGTAATTGTGATTTTTTTAATAGGAACCTCTATTTTTGACCTTGGGATCGGATAGTGCGGAAAAAATTACGTCGCAAAGGATTTTTTAAGTTTTCTTTGGTGATCTTGAGAAGGTCCATTCAAGGTCAAATAACAAAAAATCTGCTAAACAGCTGTTTGTCTGGTTTTATTTTACTGATGTCGAAAGATGACCTTGACAAAAGTTGAAGGGGGCAAAAGGGGCCATCTAATGACACCAACACCTTTGACATTGAACTCGATTTTCAAGGTCATTGTGTTTTTTTAACGGGAACCCCTATTTTTGACCTCCGAATACGGAGCAGTGGCAAAAATTACGTCGGAAATGACATTTCAAGATTGCCTTAGAGACCTTGAGAAGTTGAATTTAAGGTCAAATAAGAAGTATCAGCCTAAGATTGTTTTCCTTTAAATTTTTTCGTAGAATTATCGTTTTGTTATTGTAATAAACATTAAGAGAATAATTTACTTAAAATGTGATTATGCTTTACTGACTTCAAAGCCATTTTGTAAGGTCAAAGGTGCGAAAATGCAATATCAAATGTTATGTGGAGTCCATATTTATATCCTAACTTTAGTGTTGCCCAGGAACAACGACGTGGACGTAATAGGATTGTGTTCCCTTTGGGGTGCTCGATTAGAGGGAGTCCCCTTGCCTCTTACTTTCATTATGTACACATTTGAATGTAGGTGTCCAAAGACACCACCATTTTTTTGGATTCTATTCAGTTCTTGGGATGTTTTCGTAAGCGAATTTTTATCCTATCTTTAGCGTTACTCAGGAACGACGTGGACACAATTGGCTACTAATTTTCCTCATCGAATTTTGTCTGAATTTATTGTTGAAATAAATAATTTATTTTGTAAAAATGCTCATTGTTGAAATAGACAATTTTTCGAATAAGAGATCTCTTTTCATATGAATTTATCCTCTACTCATTGTTATTTACACTTAGTATTCAATAATTTACTAGTTATTGAATAGTTATTGATTATCCAAACTAATCAAATATCATTTGTTTAACATTTTCTCTTTTTCATGCATTGACCTTTATTTTTTCTATTAAAATTTATTACTCATCGAAAGCTATCTAATTTGTTCAGTTTGGTAAAAACAAAATTTTTTATTGAACTTGTTATAAATTTTTAACAATGGCTGATTATCCAGCCGCTGAAAGGGTTGATATTTTATTGATTCTTGGTGAATCTAGACGTAATTATCGACAAGCTGCAGCCTTGTATCGAATTCGATATCCCGATAGAAGACATCGAAGTCATACAACCATTCGTGACATTTACCGTAGAGCTCAACAAGGGCAACTAGCACGGGTTAGAGAACGTCGTAATTACAACGAAGATGATCTTCGTATATTGGTCGTTTTAGCAATGGTTCATTTGAATCCTCACGTTAGTACCCGTGAAATTCAAAGGCAAAGTGGTATACCTATGGCTACTGCTTGGAGAATACCGAGAAGTCAACGTTATCATCCATATCATATTACTTTGACTCAGGATCTCACACCTGCTGATATGAGGTTAAGGCTACAGTTTTGCCAATGGGCACGACAAATGATTGCTAATGATTGTCACTTTTTTCAAAAAAGGTGACAGGTGGATTGGACGCACTGGACGTGGAGATTTGTGTGTTCGATGGCCACCGAGATCTCCAGATATGACATCACCCGATTTCTATTTGTGGGGGTATTTGAAAGATGTTGTTTATGAACATGAAACTACAACAAGGGAAGATATGATCCATAGAATTCAAACCGCTTGTGATACATCCCAAGAGCTGTATTACTCAGAACAGTAAAACATTTTCAGCATCGAATTGAATTGTGTATCCAACAAAATGGTGGTGTCTTTGAGCACCTGCGTTGAATTTTGAGCAAAAGTGAGAGGCAAGGGGACTCACTCTGATCAAGCACCCCAAAAAGTGAGAGGCAAGGGGACTCACTATAATCAAGCACCCCGAAAAGTGAGAGGCAAGGGGACTCACTATAATCAAGCACCCCGAAAAGTGAGAGGTAAGGGGACTCACTCTAATCAAGCACCCCGAAAAGTGAGAGGCAAGGGGACTCACTATAATCAAGCACCCCAAAAAGTGAGAGGCAAGGCGACTCACTCTAATCAAGCACCCCAAAGGGAACGCAATCCTATTACGTCTACGTTGTTGTTCCTGGGTAACGCTAAAGTTAGGATATAAATATGGACTTCACATAACATTTGATATTGCATTTTTGCACTTTTGAAAGCCATTTTGTAAGGTCAAGTCAGCAAAGCATAATCACATTTTAAGTCAATTATTCTCTTAATATTTATTACAATAACAAAATGATAATTCTACGAAAAAATTGAAAGGAAAACAATCTTAGGCTGATACTTCTTATTTGATCTTGAATTGACCTTCTCAAGGTCACTAAGGCAAACTTGAAATGTCATTTCCGAAGTAATTTTTTCCGCTGCTCCGTATTCCGAGGTCAAAAATGGAGGTTCCTATTTAAAAAAATCATAATTACCCTCAAATGACCTTGAAAATGAAGTTCAAGGTCATAGGTGTTTATGTCATTCAATGGCCCCCTTTACCCCCTTCAACTTTTGTTAAGGTCATTTTTCGTTAAAATTAGTTTTTCACCCTGTATATACATGTATTGCTATACGTATATATGCATGTATTGCTATACGATTATATGCGCGATGCGATCAATGTCTAAATGAAAAGTAGCTTGTTGTCTATCAAATAGATCAAGATTTAATGAAGTGCAATAGCAAGAAGAATATGCTTTGTAGAAGATGTGAAATCTCCCCAAAAAAAAACTATTTTCAAAAGTAAAAATCTTGGCAAAAAAAAGACTAATAAACTTAGTAAAATCTCTAAATATAAAAATGTCAAGTAAATATTTTTCTGCTATACGCATTATGATATAAAATTAACAGGTGCTATCGCGTCTATTGATTATATTTAGAAGCTAATGGTGTGCCATGTGAGTTATGAAAATTAACCTTAGGTTCCTGCATTGGGGCTTATAATTTGGGCCTCATCATTTTGATTTTAGTTTTAATTTTATATAATTTATTATCGTCATCTTAAAAAATATTTCATAATATACAACCTAAAAATTATGTAATCTAAGTAATCTTATACCTTTAACTTATTATTCGAGATCTTCTGGCAATTAGTTAAGGAAGGTAAGAACCTTTTTGTCAAATCTACAATTATCCCTGTCATAAAATCTTAATGTTGATTTCAATATTGATTTCAGTCTGAAATATGTGTTGACTCTACACTAATTTAACGCTGAATCTACGTTGAATTAACCTTGATTTATTCCAAAAACGCAACGCGGATTCACTGTCAAATTCATACTGAATTTAGGGTGAAATAGGCGTGCAATCAATGCTGAATTTCAGGGTTTAATCAAAATTAAAATAATTATTTATCAAAAAAAGATCGTCGAGAACTTGGCTCGAGCCCTAGACCATTTGATTAGTAGACAAATGACTTGATAACTTAGTTATTTCGACACATACATAACTGTCTCATAATGTAACATACACGAAAACGTATAGGTGTGAAATAGTTTGAAAGCTGAGTGCGCATAGAGGTCCGGTCCAGTATTATTATACAAATAATGACCAAGTAGTGCGGTAGCGCCACGAAGGCAAGTTTGAGAAGACACTATTTGCTTTTATATTGGGTTTTCGAATTTTTAATTCAATAAATACAAATATCTACTATTATATTGAAGTGCTCAATGCACCTGCGTGCCATAAAGCCTTCATTATGTAAAGATTCACATCTTTTGGACTTTATAATTTTTGGGCCTTAAAAATTTTGGGTTATTTAAATTTTCCTGTGTGCCTTGAAGCTATTCACATCTTTTCTCAACAACTAACATTTTATTTTTTTATTTTTATTTATAATTCAAAGCGCACTATTTACATGTTGCTCATATATATCTAAAATATGAGATGATATATTTGTTTCTTATTAATTTACATATATCTATTTCTACTATTACATTAAAGTTTTAGAATGGGCCTGACCTTCTATTAGAAGTTATGTAGAAAACAAGCATGATATAATGGCTAATAAGTGGTTTTACATGCAAATTTGACACTTATAACCTATGCATTTCATGTCTACTGATAGGCATCGTAATATCGGGTATAAACTTTCAGCAGAAGAATATCGAAATTGAGACAAAGACATTTATTTACAGGTATTATTAGTTTTTCTAAGTTTATTTTAATTAACTGGAAATTTAAAGGCGTTTTTGGGAAAAACTAGTGAATATAGAAGTCAACAGTTATAAAATAAAGAAACCTGGTTTAAACTATGAAAAAACGGTTGTCTTCACTTATTAATAGTTATTATCCGGTGTATTTATTGTTTAATTTAATTATTTTTAAAATAGTAAAATTTTATGCCTAAAAAAATTAATCCAACTGAAGAATGCAGCTAACTAAATAAATCTGAAGACAACAAGAGGTTACTGTTGTCTGTATCTCAATTCCGGTATTTTTCTGTATCATCAGCAGTACAGAAATTGTTGCTTTAGTTGTTTTCATTTTTCGATTTCGCTAGGCATTCATGACGTCATTATTTAAAGTAAAAGTGAATGTTGTATTATGTGTGTTCTTTACGTCACGCTCAAATCAGTCGAATTTGAGTGGCGTTCAAATTTATTTGTGCGGCGTATACGAATAATTCAAACGCAATTCACACGAGAAGTCTGTAAATAATTAATAATAATAATAATAAAACCAGAGATTATTGGTGCTAGACCGAGAGCAAATATCTACCAATGTTATCACACGACGTAGAATTAAACGACTCGGAGCAGCGAAACTTGAAGCTGACACTAGTATCACATGCTCTTCAAGTCTAATAATTTTCTATTTGTTGTCGGGAGTATTTTAAAGCACTCCAGTTACTATGAGTAGCATAATTATTTTTTAGTGACGTCTTGTGTGAAAGCAGAGAGTATATGCAAGATTGTAAGTTGTTGAATTATTAACAATAAAACAGCGAAAGGCAGCAAAGCGGCAACGCAAATGTGTGTAGCCGCAAAGTATAGTCCACGCACGCTATAGTGGAGAAAAGCGCGCAACGACGGATGTGTAAAGAGAATGCGAGCGCTTGCGGCGCTACATAGAGGCGATTCTACGAGAACGCGACGGGCGCGAGGTATATAGTCACTCCCACGGGAAGATGCGGAACAGTATACGCCCAGTTATTAGCCAAGAAAACCTCAAGATTTATCAAGAAGAGAACACACTTGACTCGCAGATTAAGATATACGCGTGATATTGATTCGTCTTTTTAACGGGTATGTGAGTGCGTATATGCCTGTAGCACAAACTGTGCGTTGCAAGTGAGAACACAGCTGTGCTACGAATGGCTCACACCAGAAGCAATTCGTGCTTACCTGGCGTAATTAAAATTTTTTACGGATTTCGCTTTAATTATACGAATTTGATCTTTCGTTTTATTTAAGTTCGCTTAATAATCTACGTCACAGCGACGCGCTTAAGTGTGTAAGTGTGTGAGCAGAAAGGTTGTATTTTTGCAGCTTACGTTGTAGCAATACAATCTAGAGGCTGTCCGGAGTGAGTGCATAGGATAGGGATCAACCGCGAAACGTCGTTTAGACGCAGAAGATACACCAATATGGCGAAGAAAGTAGAGAAGGTCGCTGAGAATTGGTGCTTAGGCATTGACGAAGAAGAGATAGACGATGCCCTTGAGAGTATGCAGTTAAAGGAGAGGATTAGGCCAACCGACAGGGCCTAATCTACAACTGCTAAACGCGATGACAATGAGAGACGCGTTCGCAGAAATGGTAGTCACTGAGGAGAGTGAACAGGCACAAGCGCCAGTGTCGACACCGAAAGTCCAGTGCCGACAGGGAATCTAGTCACGACAGTAAACACGTAAAGGACGACAATGACGACATGACGCGGGCGAACGCAAAGACGAATACGTCTTTTAAAACGAAAAGTTCTGCAGTGTGAATGAACAAAGCGCTGCAACAGTGAGCAATCAACTGCTGAATAGTGGGTACGGTAAAGACAATGTTGTAACGCACAATACGTCGAGTCACGAAATATCAGCGCAAAATTCGGTAGCTCAGAAAGACCTGCTAAGTCAGTCGATAGCTGAGAATACCGGAACGATGAGGGCGCTAATGTGCAAGATGGAGGCCATGATGTTACAATGGTTGACTAACATAGCGTCCAGTACAAGGGTGTAGCCACCAGCAAGTGAGAGTAATCCACAAAACTCACGCAAAGCCGGTCATGTGAATTTTTAAGATACATACAGTATAAATCACATGAATCACAGCAGTTTCCGCAAAGACGCGGGCGTGGTGGCTGATGGAGCCACCAACTCTTGGATCCCGGCGAATCCTCTCTATTCGCAACCCCCAGTAGTTGCTAGAAGGGTGGAGAGAAATGCGAATGCGACGAAAGCGTATAGTGACAGTAGCAACTACGATGGGCTGCGAAGACAGAACAACAGACCCATCGGTCCAACGGTAAACAAATGAGAGATTAAGTTCACCGGGGACTCATTGTTAAGCGTCGAAAACTTCCTACAGCGCATGAAAGGATGCATAAGGCTGGACGACCTCTCAGACGCGCAGATGTTAGGGGACGATTTCCGCGAATGTATCAAGAGATGGTACGGACAGACGCAGGGCTACTAGCAGAAGTTACAGAAGAGAATTCAGGCGCCTGGCGAACGCGTGCAAGTTTACGTAAACAACTTGCAAGGCATTATGTTGAGAATGGAACCCCGACCAGACGCTAGCCAGCAACTGGATCGAATATACCATTATATGCTACATGCTCTCAAACGAGGACTCCAGCGGAAGGATTTCACAACTGTGGAGCAATTACTGGAGGCAGCGGTCGAAGTTGAGGCCGCTCTAGCCTGTGAAGCCTCATATCGAGCACCTCTGAAGCCCGGTGTAGCAATCGTCCCCGAATGCGTCTTTAAGGGCATGACGCCAAAAACGCCGCTCGCAGCCGTAGGATTGGCAGAACAGACCGACGGCTTGCCCATAATAGTCGACGCCCTAAGCAAGCTACTAGATTTAAAGCTTACGGCGATAGCGCAACCGGCAAAGCATGCCAACGCTGGAAGAAGCTGCAAGAAGTCAGCCCCTCAGCGAGGACGCTCCGGACCTAGGAAAGAGAGATACAAGTCCACTAGTCCGAAGTGCAAAAGCCAGAAGTCTGGCAAGGGTTCCGGTCAATCGGACAAAAGAGAGCAGAGAAGGCCAGTAGAGTGCTTCAACTGCCACGGAAAAGGCCACCATGCCCGTCTGTTCTTCGGGTAAGGAAAAAGGCAAAAAGGGGTAGTAGGTGAGGTTACTACTTCTCTTAAACCGTCGTGCGAGGATTCTTTCCGAGAAGAAAGTCACGTGACGGAGGGTGTAGCTGATACCTCGCTCGAAATCTCAGGCGATATCGATCGCATGGTCGCACTATTGTCTAGCAAATCTCGCCAACTGACGATATCGCTAAATTAAGACAAGTCGCGCTGGTGGGTACAAGTGGTCATCGGATGGTTCAGAGTAAGGGCTTTCTACGACCCAGGAGCAGCTATGACAATGATACGGTCGTTAGGACTTCAGATCGCTAGCGCCTGCGGTCGACCTTTGCGACAACGCAATGGCCATCAAGCACAGTGTGCAAATGGTCAGACGTCGCCGATCCTAGGATTTGTGGACTTGCGATTTGACGTCACGGGTGTACAACGCGATGTAACGGTGTCGATTATACCCGAAGTGCCCAACGAATGTCTAGTTGGGACTAATTTAGGATGCCTCGGAGCAGCCCACAATCCAAATTAAAACGTCCTGTAACTGAGCAAAAGATTACTTAGTGTTGGAGTAGTAGTACAAAATAATGACACTGGCGTTTATGTTTATAATAAGTAAAGTGTTTATTTGATAAAGACTTGAAAGTCGGCAGTTACGTCCGCTCACATCTGTGTCATGCAGGCAAGAGAGAGTGTAGAGTATACGTTTAGACTATATGTGCAAGACATGCGCAGTTCGTTCGCTCTCGCATGGGCTCGCCTCGTTGCAGTAAATCGTCGTCGCCCAATAGATATTGCAACGTGTACTATTTCAGAGTATACAATCACGATCATACATATTTATATATTACAACACGCCTCCTAAATATTATGATTGTGATCGTTTACATTTCATTTTGTTTAATACATTTGTTATACATTTTACATTAGTCTTAACGCTTCTCTAATTTTTAAGAACTTTGTTTTGTCTAGACTTTTAGTTAGCATGTCATCTAAGTTTGAATTCGACTGTACTTTTATAATATCTATTATACCTTGTTCGTAGTTTTGGTTTACATAGTGATATTCGACATCAATATGTTTCGACTTATTTGTATAATTTCCAAATTTTGCAATAACAATTGCGCCTGAATTGTCTTCGTATGTGTTTATCGCTTGTTCAATATTTACATTAAATGTTTCGTATAATAGATTTTTTATAAAAAATATCTCGGTTGTTGCTTCTGATAAAGCAACATACTCTGCAAATGTGGAGCATTTTGTAACTATACTCTGTTCATGAGTTTTCCAGAAAATTAAATTTCCATACAACTTAATTATAAAGCCTGATTTTCTATCTATATTATCTGCTGCAAAATCAGAGTCTATCATACAATCTAAAGTTTTGGTAATTCCATTATCATAATATGTTAGTTTCAAGTCTTTCGTTTTATACAGATATTTTAAAATTCGCATTGCATATTTATAATGACTTTGGTCGTAGCAACTTTGGTAACGACTTAAAAAATTTACACTATATGCTATATCTGGCCTTGTGCCTGCACTTATATATAATAATTCGTCTATTTAATTTCTATATTTAATTCGTTCAATTCGTGTTTCTTTTTGCTTGTGCTAGTTTAAGACTCGACTCCATTGGATTATCATATAGTTTAGCATTTTCTAAATTATATTTTGTAGCCAAAGGTTCAATTTTCAAGGTATTTTGTTTGGCTTAAAGTCATCTTAAGTATATCATCACTATAATCTGTATCTATTCCAATATAACTTCCAATTTTTCCTAAGTCTTTCATTGCAAAGCTTTCCTTCAAAATAGATTTGACTTCATTTATTTTGTTTTTATCTCGACAACAGATTAGGAGATCATCTACAAAGACTAGAATATATATTGAATCTTTGTTTGCATTATTTACATATAAACATTGATCGTAGTTACTTCGCACAAAGTTTAATTATTCGATAAAATTGTTAAAGCAATCATACCAGGCCCTTGGGCTTTCACTTAATCCGTATAATGCCTTTTGCAATTTGTAAAACTTATTGTCTCCGGTTTCGTAACCTTTTGATTCATTAACATAAACTTCTGTTTTTACATAACCATTCAAAAAAGCTTTCTCGACATCCATTTGCTCTATAAATACATTATTTTTACAACTATAAGATAATAAAATTTTCAAAGTTTGCATTTTTCCTACTGGTGAATAAACATTTTCTAAATAATCTTTTTGTTGAAATTATCTTACAACTAATCTCGCTTTATAAACATTATTATTTTTCTTTTTATAAACCTATTTTACATCAATGACTTTTTTATCTTTTGATCTTTCAACAATTTGCCAAGTATTATTTTTCTTTAGACTTTTCATTTCAGAGTCCATCGCAATTTGCCATTGTTTATATTCGTTTGTGTTTAACGCCTCTTCAAATGTATTCGGTACATTTGCATCAATGTGATTTACATAGATAAAATAAGTTACAGGGTTTCCATACCTATTTACAGGACTGTTCTTTCTATTAGATTTTCTTTGTACTTTTAAACTAGAATTGTCGTTTTCAGCGATATCAAAAGTTAATTTGTTATCTCTACTTTCCCCGAAGGTCTAGGTAGAGATAAGAGATTTTGTTTAATTTGAATTTACATCATATTCATCAATTTTGGACCCCTTTTCCAGTATTTCATTTTCTACTTTTTCAGAGTCGCTATTTTCCAAATCTTTATCTTTTTCATCATCAAGTTTTTCTAAACAAATAATTGTAGTATTTTAATCAACTACTTGTTCATGTCTAGTATGAATGACTCTACCATTGACTAGAATTTTATAGCCATTTTCTACATAGCCTTCTAGTACACCTAATTGGGCTTTATCATCCCATTTGCTTTTTCGTAATGCTTCTGGAACTCTTATGAAGACTCGACTACCATAAATTTTCAAATTTTCTACATTAGGTTTGATACCAAAAAATATTTCGTAAGGAGTTTTATTTTCTGCTGTATTTGCAATTGTACGGTTTTTTAAATACGCAACCGTTTTTATGATTTCAGGCCAGTAACGTCTATGTATTTTGGCTTCACGCATTAAACATTTCCCATATCCATTGCAGATCTGTTATATCTTTCCGCTACTCCATTTAGTTCATGGACGTAGGGTGGGCATGTCAATAATTCAATTCCTTAAGACTTTACAAAATCGTAGATTTCGTGATTCAAATATTCTTTACCATTATCGCAACGTAATTTTTTAACCCTTTTATTGAATTCATTTTCTACTAGATTAACAAATTCTTTCAAACTACTTGCAGTCTCTGATTTATTTTTAATACAAAAGATTTTAGTGCATTTACTGTAATCATCAACAAATGTTAAAAAATATTTTTCCCCATCAGTGAAGTAGAACGAGTGAAGAGAGCGATGAAAAAGTGAGGGACCCCGGACTTGAACCGAGATCCTCTGGCTTCCAAGGCAGACACTCTGTCGTCACGCCATGGCCGCCACCGCATCGCACTCTTCTTCTCGTCTTCTTATAGTAATTCGAATCTCGTGACGTGTGTACACACGTCACACGTTTACGGCCCAAAGTCATCGACGCCCTCGTCGTTCGCAATTACCGCACAGATGAGAGGCCGTTACGCGTGTTCCATTCTGTGGACTTAGAGGCTTTGGGGCATGATCTGTCGGTTATTCATTTTTTATTACACCGATATAAGATAAGACAGGCAACTGATTTATTGTAGTTCATCCCACTGCTGTTCACCAGAAAATGTTACGAGTGAAGAGAGCAACAAAAAAGTGACGAACCCCGGGCTGTTATTTTTTTTTTTTTTTTCATATTGAGCATCCATCTAAAACCTCCATTAGGATACACAAGTGGATATGACTGAAACGGTCACAATATCATTACGTTCCTGACTATTTAATAAAGAGCAGTCTGGACGTAACATATACATACATCTGGACCTTCTGGTTGTTGACCATTTTCACCTACAAATACCACAGCTACTTCATCACATTATAATTTATTTACTTTTAAAATCACAAATACATTATAATTTCTTTTAACCTCAGTGTTGTTTTTCAAACGATTTTGTTCTTCCATTTCGACTTCATGCATCATTTTGCATAATTTAGCGTATATTTTTACTTATCGAAAAAAATTATCTAATTTCTTCAATAGCTTTAAAGAACATGACACATTAGTTTGTAATCGTGATTGCGAGACGATTTCATTATCAATAATATATAGTTGCCCATATCATCTGGCTTCGTTTTTGTCTGGATGTAAGGTATGAATATTGTGGTAAATTTGACTACTTATTCAAATAACTTAAGAGCCTTTTTCGAGAAAAGAGTCAAATCTAGTTCCAAAACTTGCGAAGGCAAGTGAATTATTTTATTGTCTAATGTTATTTAAAAAGTTTTTTTTTGTGAGTCTTTCTAGAAACTAATTTTTTGAGACGTTAAGAATAAGTGATATTGTTAGATAATACAACGTTTCCTCTACTGCAACAGTCAGAAAACTTCTTATCACATAATATTTTAAATTGGAAATGTTTAGCATTACAAAATTTACAGATTTCACTCTTGCTACATAATTCATAAAATAATAAAATGCTACTCAAATCATCAAATGATTGCTAATTCATCGTAATCAAAATTCAACTTGTTGAAAAGCTTCTTGCTGCTCCGTCTCCTATTCGTATTTGACTGCCTTTCTTTGTCAGGCAATGGAGCGGTTCAACAACGGTCGCGAATTCTTGCAGAAATTTTCGATACCACGACGCCATTCCTTCGCAAGAAGCGTCTCAGCTGTTTCAGGTTTTCCGACGCTGGATACGCCACAATAGGCGCTATCTTCTTGAGATCTAGCCGAAAATCACCGTGATTAACCAGGACGCCGAGGTACTTCACTTCTTCTCGGCAGAAGACACACTTGTTTCGGTTGATCATCAATCCAGCCGCGTTCACTTGTTTGAGCACCTTCTCTAAGTACTTGAGATGCTCTTCGAACGTCTCTGTCGCGCTGATGATATCATCGAGATACGAGTACACGTATGGCTGGAGTTCTGGGCTCATTACTTTGTCGATCATTCGGTGGGAGGATGCTCCAGCGTAGGCTAAACCAAACGGTATACGCATGAATCGGAGTAAGCCTAGCCCAGGAACTGTAAAGACCATCAGAGGTCTCGCCTCTGGTTTCAACGGTATTTGATGGTACGTGCTGCTAAAATCCAACGTTGACATGTGCTTCGCTTTCTACAGTTTACAAAGGATATCATCTGTGTTAGGTAATGAATATGCGTGAGCCTTTAACAGCGCATTAACTTTCCGGAAGTCGACGCAAAAACAATATTACTCATTCGCTTTGCTCACCATCACTACCGGGCTTGACCAAGCACTATCAGAGCGGCCGATGATGCCTGCAGCAAGCAACTCTCGGACTTGTCGATACATCTTCTCTTCTATCTTTGGCGACACGATATAATATTTCTTTTACGGCCTGGCCAATCAAACGTCTATCCCGTGCTTGAACAATTGCGTCCGTTCGATCGTACGGTTGGATTGAGGCAAAATGCTGTCCAGCATTTCGCGAATCTGAGCGTGCTTGTCGTCACTATCGTTCGCAAGTCCAACTGCGGCGATATCTACTGCCCCTGCAGGAGCTATCGTAGCCACCTGAAGTTGGACAATCTTCCGCTCCTTCATTAGATACAGGACATTTGAGATTGGTTTGTGGACTGCGCCGAACAGGCGTCCAAAATTCATCCGAATTATACATTCGTTGGTCGCCTCGGGCATGATCCCCTCATTAACGTCGCGTTGTACACCCGCGACGTCGAATATCAAGTCCACGAAACCTACGTTTGATGACGTCTGACCATTTGCACATCGTGCTCGACGGCCATCGCGTTGTTGCAAAGGTCGATCGCAGGCGCTAGCGATCTGGAGTCCCAATGATCCTATCACAGTCATAGAGGCGCCTGGGTCGTACAAAGCCCTGAATCTAAAGCCTCCAATACCCACTTGTACTTATTAGCGCAACTCGTCTTTACCTTTATTTGGCGATATCGTCGGCTGGCGAGATTCGCTAAACAGCAGTGTGATCATGCGATCAAAATCGCCTAAGGTTTTTCTTAGTTATAAATTATTAACAAAAGAATTGCAAATCGAATTTGAAGAATACACGAAGGCAAAGCAATGATTTTCTCAATGGGCTCTATCATTCATCATTGCATTCTACATGCTGAATCGAATAATCTAATAGTAGTAATCGACGACAATAATAAATATAATAATAGAGAAGAACTAATTGAAGGACATTAATTAATAAAATAAAATCGCAAGAGGTATTGGATCGTACTGTTGGACACCGGAATCGGCACATAGTACACTGCTTCGTTCTTCGAGTTGAACAGGATTGAGATTACCTCTTCGCATTTGTCAACTGCCCACAGAAGCAACAGCAGCAGATGCGAAATTTTTGGCTGCATTTTCGAAAGCCTTATCTAGACTAAAACTGCAGATTATATCCTTTGATATGCATGAATACATACTACGTTCGTCATTTCATATTTACAAACAGATAGCTTTAAAAAAAGATCATATCTGCATTAATTATTATATGCAGCATTCTTTTTATCGGATCGAATCTGTAGATTACATCTTGTAATTTGCATGAATAAATACAGCATTTGTTATTTTATGTTCACAAACACATTGCTTTAAAAAAAGGATGGTATCTGCAGATATTATGAAAGAAGATAATTATAGTCAAAAACTATTAAATAACATGTTAGAAAAGGGAAGTTGCCCCAGGATCTAGACACACGACAATACCTAAGAACGGTAGTGGAAACGGAACATGCATTAGCAATATCTATATAAAAACTAAATCTATTGACACTAAATCATTCAAACTTATGATCCTATTTACCGACCATTACCCGATATTCTTAAAGATGAATAAACCACCTAAACCAAAATAAGCGATTGTTCGCCATTATTATAATTACACTAAACTACAGAGGACAGCTAGCAGTAAAAATTGGCATATCATAGAAACAATGCATGATCCCAACTCCGTTACAGCCTACTTAATAAACGAGATACATGATTGCTTAGAAAAATCTAAAAGTCTGATTAATATGGAAATAAATAATAAACTCCAAGAAAAATGTGGATCACTAAGGCTATCATGGTCTTCTGCGAAAAAAAGAACAATTATACAAAAAAATGAGCAAAGAACCAAATAATAATAATATTAAAGTAGAGTATAAGAACTATACAAAGAGGCTAGATAAGCTGATTTATGAAGCAAAGCTTAGGCACGATATGTGTAACTACGGTACTTATGTAACAGAAAACAAGTTAAAATACTAACAGCGGACAGCCGTTATAAGACAATAATTACGGGAACGCCACATGGTACAATTCTCGGTCCACTTATATTTATAATATATATCAATGACCTGCTTGTAGATAGGACTGAAAGTACAATCTGATATGTTGATGATACAGCTATATATATACAACTGATGATACTTGGACCAAAGTCGAAAATAAAATGAATATGTACCTAGAGGATATATCTACTTGGTGTTGCTTAATAAATTATCTCATAATATAAATTAAACTGTATATATGACATTCGGTAATTACCGTGATAGTGTTCCAAAAACAGAATGATATAAAAATATTTTTATAGGGTAATGAGCTGAGCAGAGTTGAACAGTACAAGTTTCTGGGTATTAATTTTGATTTCTATTTAAAATAGAATAAGCATATTGAATATATAATGAAGAAAACTTAGTATTTAATATATATATATATATATATATATATATATATATATATATATATATATATATATATAAGCATATATATATATATATAATATTCATAAGCGTAAATTTGATCAAAATAATACATTAAACCTTAAACAAATTTACGCTTATGAATGTGTTATGTATCACTATAATGAACTTAAGAATCAGCATATGACATGAAATAGTATAACTAGAAACAAACATATTAAACCGCCAAAATGCTATAAAGCTGTTAGTGATAAGAATAATCACATTAGAGCGATACAAGTATTTAATTGTTTACTTATCTAATCTAAATTTAAAACATCTAGATATCTCGAAAAATTATAATACGAAGAAGGTAAACAAATAGATCAGTACTCATATATTGTGTTCTATCAAAAAAATACATTAAACCTTAAACAAATTACAGTGTGCAATCTTAGTAAGATTTTTATTTGTTTAGTAAGAATTTTGTTAGTTTTTTAGTTTATAAGTTAGTTTTGTAATATCTTTTTATTAAGTATATACCAGACCTAGGTACAGGTAGCTGTGTCTACCTCTATAGGATGTCAGTTAACCCAGATATACCAAGTATATCTTGGAATTAACTATAACATGTTTTTATTGCTCTGGATGAATAAATAAATAAATAAATGCACAAATTATTATTTGCAGCATCGCTTTTAAAAATCAGCAGATTACATCATTTGATATGTATAAATACATATAGCATTCGTCATTTCATTTTTACAAATACATTGCTGTATGTTGTATGTTTCAATTAACGTTTTTTTTTAAGTTCTATTGTACTTCATGCAACTTTATATTATAGACTGTAAATAATAACTGTCATTTTAAATAAACCTATCTTTGAGTAAACATCTTTGCACTTTCTCTAAGTTTACTCTATACATATACAACACTGTAAAAAAAAGATTTAATCTGCAAACATAATTATTTGCAGCATCTTTTTTATCTGGATCAATTCTACAGATTACAATTGTGATATGCAAGGAAACATGCAGCGAATTGAACTGCTTATCCAACAAAATGGTGGTGTCTTTGAGCACTTGCGTTGAATTTTGAGCAAAAGTGAGAGGCTAGGGGACTCACTCTAATTAAGCACCCCGAAAAGTGAGAGCTGAGGCAAGGGGACTCACTCTAATCAAGCACCGCAAAGGGAACACAATCCTATTACGTCCACGTCGTTGTTCCTGGGCAACACTAAAGTTAGGATATAAATATGGACTCCACATAACATTTGATATTGCATTTTTGCACTTTTGACCTTACAAAATGGCTTTGAAGTCAGCAAAGCATAATCACATTTTAAGAAAATTATTCTCTTAATGTTTATTACAATAACAAAACGATAATTCTACGAAAAAATTGAAAGGTAAACAATCTTAGGCTGATACTTCTTATTTGACCTTGAATTGACCTTCTCAAGGTTACTAAGGCAATCTTGAAATATCCTTTGCGACGTAATTTTTTCCGAATCTATCCAATTCCAAGGTCAAAAATAGAGGTTCCTATTTAAAAAAATCACAATTACAATCAAATGACCTTGAAAATCGAATTCAAGGTCATAGATGTTTGTGTCATTCGATGTCCCCCTTTACCCCCTTCAACTTTTGTTAAGGTCATTTTTCGTTAAAATTAGTTTTTCCATGGTTTTTTGTCGTGGTCGGATTTAAATGAAACACCCTGTATATTATTTTACATCTGTATGTAAATATACCAATTTAGGTATGAATGCAACTTCGATCATTATAATTCCAAAATAAGTAGATCAAATCTAATCTGACAAAGCCTACTATGGTTTATCGGTGGCGCTGAATCCGATAAAGGCATTAATTTTTGCATAAGTCCCAAAATAAAAAAAATACAAAATTTATTTTGGAAAATAATAAGTTTTGCGTGAAAGAACTACGGTAATCTTGTAGCTTGGGTTCGATTTAGTTTGGAAAAGTCGTTTGCGCAACGATTCTCGACTCGAGCAAATAATGATGCGATGATAAAATAAAAAAATGTATCGATTTCGCGGAAGTCCCAATTTTTTTTTCCGAAGAGCACCAAAAGAAAATCAAGTGATCCTAGTAACTTTGAGGTTACATGAATCATCCACAGATGGTGACACGCGCTCTGTTTGGAAATGATTCCATGATTTTGAGCACGACTGCGCTCGCGGGCTGCTTAATAAACATGCTATAACAATCCCGAGCTGCTGTCAAGCGTTCAGACTACTTTTAGCTCTTTAATACAGTCTTGATTCTGCACCGCACTTAATTCGCGGTAAACTGAGCGCAACGCGTACATCGACTATGAGTGCAGCTCCATAATAAGGACATGCTGGTGAAGCTAAGAGACTGCTTTACGACATTCCGCCAATCAGGCTTGGGCTCCGATGTGAATAGCGCCCCTATCTGATAAAAAACCAAATGTTTCTCTTTTTTCAGGCAACAAACTGCTCGGTTATCGTCTCTCAGCCATACACATCTCCAAATTGATAATGCACGTAGGAGTGTAAAAGCTTTTGTCTGAACCTATTGCGTGGGCGGTAAGAAAAACTTTTTAGCCCGCCTGTAAAAAATACGGAAAAAATTCTCTCTCTCATACAAGCGAAATTCTCGCATATGTGATGTCCGGCCGCAATACTCTATCAGTACCTAATTACATAAAACAGTTCAGATGCTTGTGCCTGTATTGCGAGGGTGGCAAAGAATCTTCTTTTATTAGCTGTGTCGGAAATTGAGCCGACGTCTATATCATTCTTTTCAGATAATAAAAGTGCGCAGGTCAAGATTCTCTTTTAAAGCTTTACACAAGACGGTCGCAATTTTGTGACTCTGTTGCGTGGGCGTCGCGGAGAAATTTTTTATCCAGCGGCTCCGAGTTTAAAGCTTTGAGATTTATCTCTCTCTAGCGGACGATGGCAATGGTTTAAAGCCGCTAAGAACCATAGCGTCTTGCAAGCTATACCCATGCCGAGGGCAAACTGCGTGGGCGGCACGGTGAATTTTTTCTTCCGG